>MU678360.1:2770-34780 GCA_026770625.1 Nicotiana glauca
TATTTGTTCCACGTTGATTTCCTGACTGTTTATCTGTCTGTTTGTGTTTATTTTGGAACGGGCCGATCGCCTCGGCAGATTAATAGATACATCTATAGGCGCGCCGTCGACCCTCGGCAAGTGCACATTTATTTTTGTTGGATCGGGCCGTCGCCTTGGTATGATTTGCGCATGCCTGTGTTGCTGCCCGAACTTGATTAAGTGATTGTTTCCCTTTTGTGGCTTAACATATTTGGATTATGTTTTAAAGAGAAATAAAGGGAAATTTTCCTATGAAAGAACTACATGTTTATTTGTTTCCTCTATTTGATTAGAATCACGTCCGTAAAGAATAAATCCACGGATTAATATGTGAAATGAGAATAAATGATCATTGGACCATTAGAGTGTGTCAAAGTTGACCATCTCGTGTCTACCCCTTCGGGATTAGGCGGGACACTCACTGAGTACACGTTGATTACGTCCTCATACTACACTTCTGTGCATTTTTGTTGTACAGATTTATATATACAGCTCTAGCAGCCTACTGGGCGCAGCAGCACGGACAATTCGGGACTAGGTGAGTTGCAGTATTCAAGGCGACCCGCAGCTTTTAAAGTCTCTTCTAATATCTGTATTTCTTTCCTGTCTATTGTATTCCGGACGGATGTTATGTTGTATTTTATTCCTCTTATCCGTAGTCGCTCATGTACTTGTGACACCGGGTTTCTGGGAGGGTTTACAACAGATTTGTTCTATTTTTTTTTATCATTTAAATTTGAATTCTAGTAATGAACTCTTATTTATAAAAATTGGAAGGTAAAAACCTTATATTTTTAAAACTATTAAAAGAGGAATTAATTGATGAGTTAGTTGGCTGGCCTGACAGAGGTGTCCGGCGCCACCACGACCCTTAGTGGATTTTGGGTCGTGACATATTTGATTTTGAATATTTGAGTGTTACGATCTGTATGAATCCTCTGATTCTACTTTTCTAGTATAAATTCAAGGGCCTTTGAGCTTGATCTTGAATTTGAATTTAATTTATTCGTTGCAAACACTTTGATTGTTGCCACGAATTTTATCACGAACAAGTAGCCTTGATCTTGAATGCCTTGTATTTGATTTGACTTCGTTCTTGATCTTGAATACTTGAATTTTTCCTCGTTCTTGAGCTTGAATACTTGATATGTTCTTCGTTCTTGAACTTGAACTTGATTTCTTGAACTTGAACTTGATTGCTTGAACTTGAACTTAATTGCTTGAAGCTTGAAACTTGTGGAAGAATTTGCAGTGTTTGATTCACGAGCTCTTTCTTGCTTCTTGTTATAACTTCTGGTATCTTTTCTGAGTTATGAAGACCCCTATTTATAGTTGTGGAAGGGAAGAGTTGTGATAAGAATACACTGTTTCTGACCAATCAAATTGAAGTGTGACATGGCCGCCATTTGATTGGCCAGAACATGTCACTTGCACACGTGGCACGATTTCATTGGCCTTTTAGTGTGACTTGGCATGCCTTGTCATTTTGACAAATGACATGATCTCATTGGCTCTTCCGTTTGACTTGGCGTGCGTCATTTGATACGTGGCACCAAACTGGGCCTCTAGGAAAATGACATTTTGGGTTTAATGAAGTGGGCTCATCACTTTAGCCCAATTAAGTGGACTAGCCCAATGGATTAAGACTTATTTATTTAATCCATATATATTAGACTTATATAATTAATTCATTTATATATATTAGCCAATAATATTTATTTGGACCAATATATCTTGAATTTAAAATATAGTCCAAATTATTTTACGGATTTAATTCCAATAAAATTTATATGTTTACGGTATGATTAGCCTCACACTATCTCTATTTTTCTCTCTTTATATATACTCCCAAATTTGAATTGAAAGTTTTTTATTTCATTATTTTTATTTTTTATTTTAAAACTCCAATTTAAAACTACTTCCAATTTGAATGAGTAGTTTATTTTTTTATATTTTCATTTTTATAGATAATTATAAGATATTTATATTTATTAATTCAGGCAGAGTTACCAATTAATTTAAAATTTAAAATTCAAAAAAAAAAAGTTAGAACTTAGAAAGATAGTTTATTTTGTCTTAACAATACTAGTAGGCTTTTTATAGTTATGTCACTTAGGTTAATATAGTGCTTTTGCTTCTCCTGTTCTATATAGATGATAGAATAGACATATTATACATAATAGACATATTATACACAATAAGTTCGGATAAACACGATACAAGGAAGAAACAAAAATCAAACGAAATAGTAGAATGAGGTGAGTGTTTGGCATTCTTGGCATTGCACAAAACTATGAATAAGGGGTGAAACTCATCAGACAGGAGTCGTCATTCACTTGCATAACATGCAACAATATATGTCGTCAAATCCTGCAGAGATCAACCGACAAGTTCAATATTTCATAAACCAAAAATGAATAGTATTTGCGTCGCCTGAGAGATTCGAACTCTCGCGGGGAAACCCCATGTACTTAGCAGGCACACGCCTTAACCACTCGGCCAAAGCGACGGTTGTGAATTGGAAACTACTATCTCCAATACTCAACGTTCAAGGGAAATTGATTTCTTCCTTTATTATTATTATTATTATTTTTTTTTTTCTGCATCTTTACACAGATAAAATCTTTGCCCGGTAAGATTGGTGCCTCTTGGGGTATCCTTTCAGTGGGCTGTTTCTTGTTTTTGTATTTTTCATCCAGTATGAGAAAATCTTCGTTTTCGATCTTTAAAATTGCTATTGTTGAGAAATGTCATTATAGAGACATTTTTTCACTGCGAATGATCACTATCACCCACTTGTGTTTCTATGTACGTAGACAACATTTGCACATTTAAAATGTATTTCTCTTTGCATCTGATGCCTAGTATTGATCGATATTTTTTTTAAAAAATTGAGACTCCCCCTGGTGGGGCACTAGCAAAACGCCTTAAGGCTCAAGTGTGGGGCTTAGTTCTGTGAGGCTTATGCCCCAGGCATCCGATTATGCGCTTGAAACACCCCAACGCTCATTACTCGAGGCTTTCCTAACAATTCCTAATACAAATCATGCGTCAAACTCTCTAATTGGCATAGTCGACACTCAAAATTCCTTAACAACTAAAGTCCTATTCATCCATCTAAATATGAAGATTGAGAGTAATTAATTTAAGGAGCCATAGTATTACATATTTACGTATAAGTAGGGTGAATATGAAATGAATATTTCTTCTGAAAATAAGAGCCCAAATTTATATCTTCATTAACTGTAGATCGTTATATCTTAGTTATATGTCTCTCAAAATTATTAATCTTCTATTATTTTTTTATTTGCAAGCAATTTTATATTTGCTCATAAGAAGTAATAATTTAAGTTATAGTACTAATGAAGTTTACTAATTACTATCTTTACGGAGGTAAACTATGTAGTTTGTTAATATTTTTTATTATAATTTTTTAATTGATCGAAAGATAAGATGTATAGTTTATTTTCATCTCATAATAACTTTAACATATGTATTTTTTATAATAATAAAAAATGCTAGATATTTTATTTTTATGAGTTATTCTAATGTTTTTAAATGTTTTAAACTTTTAATGTACTTTATATTATGCTATCTATTCATTTATAAATTAAAAAAATTAAAGATCCATGGGGCTTACACCCTATGCCTCGGGGCTTACGTCTCGCCCCACGTTAAGCAAAACGCCTTGCCTCACGTCCCCTCCTTTTAAAACATTGGTATTGATAGAAAACTAGCTAAACAAAGTGTATTTTGTAACAAATTAAGGAGATGAGGAAGGTGTCTGTATACGGTTAAAACTAAGCCCACTGAGCACCTCAGTTTTTCGGTGAGGCAAATAGATTAGGAGCGTGACCATAAGGAGTCGGAGTCAGACCAATGTGCCTCTCATATCAGGGCTCGAGAAGAACACCTGCCTTCGGGGGCATCGGGACCGCGTTCCTCGGGACCGGTTCAAACCTCAAGACCTCGGAGAGCATTATCAAGTGACCACACACGACTAACAAAAGGTCGTGGTGTCCGTGCCCATCCAAATATCACGGCGTGAATCTTGGCCCATATATGCAAAAAAACAGTGATTAGCGAAATGAAAGAATTTTACCTTTCTTAGGATTGTACTTAGGGTAAAACTCTCCTACTATATAAAGAGGAGGCTTAATATTCATCAAACACATTGTAACACGCAAACCAAGGCAACTTACCTCTATTCTCTCTATTATTCAAAGTTCTTATTTTTATTCATCAGTTCTTCATAAGTGCAAGCTTGGGATCGAAGGCATGTCCTTTATTGATCCATTAACCGAGTTCGGGATCACTCTTATCATGTGTTTAGATATTTATTATGTCTTTCATTTGCTTAATCTAATGTCACTAATCACATGTATTGAATTAATCTGCATATCCTTAAAACCACATATAAATTTAATTGTTACCCGTTTTTAAGGGTAAACAGTATGGCGCCCACTGTGGGGCTAGGGATAATAGTGATAATTTGATAGAGATTTCCATAATGCACTCCATTTTACTCTTGTTCTCTGAGATTTTAATTTCAGGTCAAATATAAGAATTTCAAACTCTCAATATGCTCACTTGAATGTTGATGTTGAGTCTGGCCACCATGGCGAGAATAACAATATATTAACCAGCAACGAGGTTCCCCCTACTGACCCCAGTGGAGTCCCGATCTCGGACCCAATCGATGCCAACTCGCATATGGCCATCGATGTAGACACGATGGTGAAGGCGATGAGATTAATTTGTGAGTGATCTTCGAAATGTTGCAAGCTCAACAGGTGGCGATAGCCTAGTTACATAACCAAAGTCGTTCCCCCAGCATAGTTAAGCCCGAACTATCGGGGAATACACATGAAGAAATAAAAGAACCTCGAAAAGGCCGGGAGAAGTTGAACCTGGAACCAACCCCGAAATAATATAGATGCTTGAGGAATTGACAAAGCGGGTGGAGTCAGGGGAAAAGAAGATCGAAGCCAACAATAAAAAAGTGGAGACCTATAATTCTATGGTTGATCAGATCCCCGGAGCACCCCGATATTGAAAGGCTTGGATTCCAAGAAATTTTTCAAAAAGCCCTTCCCTCCGAGCACGGGGCCGAATCTAATCTGAAGAAGTTTCGTCTGCCCAAAATTCCAAATATAGTGGAACAACGGATCCAAATGAACATGTGACCTCCAACACGCACGCCATCAAGGGGAACACCATAGAAGATGACTAAATATAGTTTGTTCTGCTAAAAAGGTTTAGAGAAACCATGTTAAAAGGAGCTGTGATATAATGTCACAACTTACCCCCGAATTCTATTGATTCATTCGCTATGCTTGCTATAAAGGCGCACGCCAGGACCATCAAGGTCGAGACCAGGAAGTCATACCTTTTAAAAGTAAAGTAAAGAGATAACGAGATGCTTAGGAAATTAATGTTGAGCTTTCAAATAGAACTAAAGGATCTACCTCCGATCACAGATGATTGGGCCGTTCACGCATTCACCCAAGGACTTAACCTCTAAAGCTCATTGGCTTCGTGGTAGTTGAAATATAATTTGATAGAATACCCAGCGGTAACTTGGGCGAATATGCATAACAGGTACTAATAAAAATCAGAGTTGAAGATGATCAACTCGAGCCCCTCTCCAAGTCCGTGTATCCTCTCTGAACTAGTGACAGATCTAAAAGAGCCTTTGATCATGAGTCAAGACCAAACAGAGATTGGTATCAATAATATGGTGGATATCGAATGGATAATGGATGTAGACATAACTCTGCGAGAAGTTAAAAAAAAGGAGCGATCGAGGCCACAATAGTTGGGGACTCATAACTAAACACGGTTTCGACTGGCCGCTCGGGGCCAAAAAGGCACCGACATTATCAAAATAGAATTTTAGTTTCGATGTTGCCAGCATTGTACCTGGCATCGAACGTATTAGAGATACCAAGTGGCCTCTGCTATTGCAATTAGATCATGCCCAAAGGGACCCCAGCCTGATGTGTACATATCATGGCACTCACACCACAGGACCAAAGACTGGCAACAATTAAGGGAAGAAGTGGCCCGATTATTTAATAACAATCATCTATGGGAATTTCTGAGTGATCAAGCCAAAAATCACTTCAGGAATAGGGACTCCAACAAGCAGATCGAGCAAGAGGAACCTCAGCATGTCATTAACATGATCATTGGTGGAGTCGACATCCCCAGGGGCCAATGCTAAAATGCACTAAGGTGTCCATTACGAGGGAAAAGCAGACTCGAGATTACATACCGGAGGGGACCATAAATTTTAATGATGAGGATGCCGAAAGCATCGTGCAACCACATAACGATGCACTAGTGTAATGACTCGATTGGTCATTTTGAGAACTTGCACTCCGCTTGATAGTTTACGAGCGTGAGTAGCTCCGTATGATGTATTTTGACTTATGTGAATCGTCGGTTTTGATTTTCAAGTTATTTGGAACTGATTTGGAAGAATGATTCTAAAGTACGGAGACTTAAATTTGAAAGAGTTGACCGAGTTTGACTTTTTACCATTTGACCTTAGAATAGAGTTTTGTCAGTTCCATTAGCTCTAGTGGGTGATTTTGAATTTAGATGTGCATCCGAATTGTAATTTGGAGGTCCGTAGCTGAATTAGTCTTGAAATGGCACAAGTTGGATTTTTGAGAAGTTTGACCGATAGTGGACTTTTTATATCAGGGTAAGATTTCAATTCCAGAAGTTGGAGCAAGCCCGTAATGTCAAATGTGACTTGTGTACAAAATTTGAGGTCAATCAGACGTGATTTCATGGGTTTCGGTATCAATTGTGGAAGTTTGAAGTTTCGAGTTCATTGATTTTTAGATTGAGGTGTGATTCATTATTTTGATTTTGTTATGTGTATTTTGAAGCCTCGAGTAAGTCCGTGTTATTGTTCGTATGTTTGAACATGGTCCAGAGGGGCTCAGGTGAGTTTCTGATAGGTTTGGGTTGTGTTGCGCTCGTTTTTAATATGTTTCGGCATTGTTTATTCAAGCATAAATGGTACTACATTAAGCAAATAATCTCCGATTTCTGTTTTTATTGAATCATTAGATTTATATCGTAATTACGGAACCATAGCAAAAAGAATCATCGAATTTAGATATCGTATGAGGAGTTTATGGTCATTTTACTAAGAATTGGGCTGCCAGATTTATCAGATTAATTACGAAAGTACCACTGATTTCATATTTAAAAATCTGCCCTATTTTTAAATATTGAAACCAACATATCTCCTTCAATATAAGGTCAAATAGAGTGATTCAAGAGCCTAACTTGACTAGGAATGGTATATTATGTTATAATATTGTCTTGTAGAACTACATAACCTTCTTTCTATATGCCTCACTTGACTTCTAGATATTAAGAAAGTAATATTAAAATGTTAGAATCGAGACTTAGCCTAATATAACTTGATCATATTTGATGGAATTCTAAGAATATATTGATGTGTCTAATTTGGTCATCACTATGCATAATCATAAATGTATTGGTATGACAAACATTTTAAATGCTAGATTCTATACTTGTGTCATTGATAAATAGTGGGATTTGTAAAAATACTAGAATTATATGGCCCTTGAGGGTTTATTGAATCATTGTTGGCTTAGAAATGCCGTAATTGAGAATTTGTTTGGAATATTCTTTTGAACACTCTCCTCGATGTTATTTATACCTCCTGCCTTGCCATTTTATTGATATGCATATGCTTGGTGAGGAAAGACTGTAAAACACGAAGGGTGACATTGAGCCATTTCATATATATTATCATGTGAGGAAAGAGTGTATAGCACGAAGGGTGATGTCATGCCATTTTATGTACATTATCATATGAGAAAAGAGTATAAAGCATGACGGGTGATGTCATGCCATTTTATGTACATTACCATGTGAGGAAAGAGTGTAAAGCACGAAGGGTGATGCCGTTCCATTTTATGTACATTATCATGTGAGTAAAGAGTGTAAAACACGAAGGCTGATGTCGTGCCACATTATTGAGAGTAAAAGCATGAAAGGTGATGCCATGTCATTTCATTTATATTGTTATGCTTTTAATGTTGTGAGGTCATGGAACAAAGGGTGTTTCTGTGCAGGAGAGGATGAGGGACACGTATTATGATATGATATTTATTTCTCGTGTATACATTTACGCCTTTACTTTGAGCTATTATTGTCGTAATTATATATTTTTATGTGACTTGTTGTCATTGTCCCGTACTTGACCTCTATCTCAATTGTTGTTGTGTTTTCCCTGTCTTTTACTTGTTTAACATGCATATGCCATGCCTATTTTCTGCTTTTATAACTAAACTCATGTCGTATCTATTACGTCGCACTTTAGTATAAGTATTTTGCAATGCTAGTCATTCATGCCCTTACTTGTTAACTTTTTAAGATCATGTGTTTCCTTCTTATTTGTTATATTTGTACTTAGGCCTCCAATATGCTAATTAATTGACGTCGAAATTCCTTGCTTTCCAATTGTTGTTATTATTTACGTGCTTTCCATTTAATCATTTACTGTTGCTCACATGTATAACCTTGTCCATTATTGTTACTTGCATATTTCCTACATTTTTAATTCTTGTTGTCGTGTTTTTGTTATTTGGATGGTTCTGTTATACGTACATTTGTAAGGATGAGTTGAACGCACGAAGGGTGTTACCGTGCTAATTGATTTGTCACGTAAATTTATTAATATATGGTGAGGATGAGATTGAAGCACGAAGGATGTTACCGTGCCATGTGACTTTATTTCTTGGATACATTTCTCATACCAGGAAAGATTGTAAATCTTCTACTGTGATTCCTCCTACTAATCGTCGACTGTCTCATAGAGTTGTATACAATACCTTTATCTGTTATGTTTTGAATTGCCTATAGTGTTAGTCTAATGTACAGATTATAACAATAAGCATCTTTCAACTAAAGGTTAGATAAAATACTTACCAGTACATGGGGTCGGTTGTACATATACTACACTTTTGTACGATATGTACAGATTTATGAAGTTGAGCTGCTGGTGATGTCGCGTGCTGATTTTAAAGTTGTTCGCGCATTCCAGATATAGCTACCTCTTGTCCTTGACAGCTTAGGTTTTGCTACTCTGTTTATGTATAATTCAAATAGAATGTATATTTATTTGTACCGGCTTTGTAAATTCCAAGTCTTAGAAGGTCATGAGTCGTACTACCAGGTCTTGGGTAAATTGAAAATGTTCAGTTATCTTCTCTTTATTTTCTTATAATCTCTATTGAGTTATATTGTCCGTTAGTTGGCTCACCTAGCAGGTTGAGTTAGGTGCCATCGCGACCAGGGATTTTTTTATCGTGACAAGTTGGTATCAGAGCACTAGGTTCGTAGGTTCTATGGGTCATGAGCAAGTGACAAGTAAACTCCTGCGGATCGGTATGATGACATCCATACCTATCTTCGGGAGGCTTCAGGGCATTTAGGAAGAATTTCCCTTCCTTTTTTTCTTATCGTGCGACCTTATTTCAGCTTGAAACCTACAACTTTGACTCTTCCTAATCGCTTGTCTGATGTTCTACACTCAGTATTCATTATGTGCCGATGATCGGTGATGCTATAAATAGATTGCGATAGGTTGTGGATGCTTGATTATCACCGCAATGTGTTTTCTAGCATCAGAAGTAGATGTAGTGTTAAATCTCCTAGTCATTCATTTGTGGTATGAGGCGGGTTCATATGTATGGTTGGTAAGCACAGATTTGGGGGAAGATTGGCTTATGTCCAGGCTATTGTGATTAAGGTGAGTTCATGGCAAGGTATCGATTTGAGTATAACCAGTGGGCCATCTCCTACATGATAAGTTTGGATCGTGTGTCTCGTATGAGGTCTCCATTTGGTGGAGTGCACAAGTTATCATTTCAGCACATTTACGAAAGTTTTTTTGACTGTTTTCAATGATGGGTAAGTGCTTGTCAGAGTATTCGGGGTGTTATATGATTAGCATTGCATGAGTTTTGAAATATTCAACTAAATAGTTATGCAATATTGGGGCATGCTGTGAAGAAATGGTACTTTGGGTTATCGATAAGGTGTTTTATGGATTCGATCTAAGAGGTGGACTCTGCTAATGATGATAGGATTGTAGGATTATGGGCTGTATCAATTTCTTAACCGAGAGATTTCTAGGTTATTTCTTTGAATGGGCATATACTGGAGAAGCACAAGTAGGCTTGAAAATACTAGCAAATGGTAATCGGATCCGTGGTATTTCCTTGTCAAGAAAGGTGTACAAGTCAATGTTGGGGTGGTGCAAGAAATGGATTCAGGTTCCCAGGAAGTTCCCTCAGGGCGATCATATTGGATTGAGTCACTTTCGGGTTGGCGGTCTACGTGACTCAATTGAGTTGGAGGTGATTGGTTCTGATTGCTCGATTATGTGTTAATGAGTTTCGAAGAAATTATCATGGCTATGACCACGGTCAGAGTTGATGTTTTCTACGGTATAGAAGCTATAACATGTGGTGATGTTCTCCTAGATTGAGATAAATGAAAGATATTCAGTTGATGAAGTGTTCAATTTATGTAAGGTTCAGAGTTAACTATGAGATTTCGTAAGTGCTGCGAGTTAGCATGTTAGAGGACATGCACCGTGTGGGGTTGGAAAGTTGCATATACAAGGTTGCAGATATTTTCAAATGGAAGGATATAAGTTCTTGATGTCACGAATGATTTTGGGTGTTTAAGGTTTAGCCGGCACTATGCGTTCCCATCGAGGTAGAGTTTGCCTGTTGGCAGGTACATTGTGTTTTGGCTTATGAGTATCGTTTTTTGCAAGGTGATGGGGTATAAGTTACGTGTCAGCCATTTGAGTAGTGGTATTGAGATTGGATATGAAGATTATAGTATTTGTGAGGCTTAGAGACTGGGTGTTCTTGTTGGCAGACTATTCCTTGATTGCGAGTTGTGTAGAAATGTCGAGGATTGGATGATGGATAGTATGTGTTATGGAAATATTGCTATGAATTTTGGAAGTTTTATTTCATGTTTGGGGGTTGATCTAAAATTGGTTTGTGGGTTTCTTTTGTGCCTGATGAGATTGTGTGTTTTGTATCGGATCAGACTTATTTATTCTTGCACAGTTGTTACCATATGTGTATTATCGAGCGAAATGGATGTTATTTGCGCCTTAGTTTATGTTATATATTTCTCCCTTATACTATGGCGATATATGAGGGTTACATGATTCGTCGCACGTATATTGTGATTCAGTTTAGGACTCATAGAATTATGGGCAATGTGACCTTCGTGATGTTGATTTACTTATTGCACCATAGTTATGCTTGTCCTTCTCAGTATTGTTTGTTCCTAATAATTTTTTTCCACAATTCTATTATTGTGCACTCGGTTGTGCTTGATATTGATGTACATGTGACCAGTGAGCCGGAGTATTATTGCTCGATGGCTACCCTATGTGGATTGATGTGATGGGATCAGGTTGTACACTGCATCGGTACAGTGATGAAATGTGACTCTTTATTCCTATTTCGTGTATTTTGCTTTCACCTTGTTGAAAATAGTTTATATTAAAATGATAAATTTCCTTGCCTTCTTAACTTGCTTAGTAGCTTTCTTATTTAGTTTTCTTACTGTTATCTGTCATGTCTAAATTATTACTTGTTAGTGTACAAAACTGGGTTGTGTGTGGCTCCATTGATTATTGTTGGCACTTATTGGTAGAGCTGCTTATATTTGCTGAGATGAGGCTTCTAGACCTAGGATTTGTGATATTATATTGGGATGAGGAAGGTTCAGAAGAATGACACTATATTTGTTGAGGATATAGACAATGGACCTCGTCGGGTGAATGAGTGTCTTGGCTTATTGATCAGATGAGTAGTTAAGAGGTTATGCGTGTTTCTTTCATCATCGGTAGAGTATGAAGGTTTTGAATGAGTTTATAGTTGATAACAGATTTGCTACCGGCACCGGATTTATTTTGGGCAGTAATAATGGTCAGTAGTTCCTACTGTGAGTGTCGAAGTGATGGGGTATATAATGTGATTACATCTTGTATTATGTTTGTGACTCGATACAACTTGCTCAGACTTATACAGTGTATAACTGTGGGATTCGGGTCTTGTAATGAGTTCATGATGATAGAGATTGAGTTCTAAGATTTAAGGACCAAGGTAATAAGGATCTCTAATTATGTTAGGTTGGCGGGCTTATGTGGATCAAGGTGACGTGAGATCACCCCCGAGTTTATGCTTAGTAAGGTTACACCGTGATTTGATAGCTGTAGAACGACTCCTAGCATGTCCGAGGACGAACAAATGTTTTAGTGGTGGAGGATGTAACGACCCGACTGGTTGTTTTGAGCATTTGCACTTCGCTCGATATTTTACGAGTGTGAGTAGCTCCGTATGATGTATTTTGACCTATGTGAATCATCGGTTTTGGTTTTCAAGTTATTCGGGAATGATCTGGAATAATTCTCAACTACGGCACTTTAAATTTAAAAGAGGTTGACTTTTTAACATTTGACCTTGGAATAGAGTTTTGTCAGTTCCATTAGCTTTGTTGGGTGATTTTGGACATAGGTGCGTGTCCGGATTGTGATTTGGAGGTCTGTAGTTAAATTAGTCTTGAATTATCAAAAGTTGGATTTTTGAGAAGTTTAATCGGGAGTGAACTTTTGATATCAAGGCCGGATTTCAATTCCGGAAGTTGGAGCAAGCCCTTAGTGTCAAATGTGACTTGTGTGCAAAATTTGAGGTCACTCGGACGTGATTTTTATGGGTTTCAACATTGGTTGTGGAAGTTTGAAGTTTCAAATTCATTGAGTTTTGGATTGAGTTATGATTCATCGTTTTAATGTTGTTATGTGTGTTTTGAAGCCTCGAGTGAGTCCGTGTTATATTATGGTACTTGTTCATATGTTTAGGTTCTGTTGCTTTTTTATGTTTCGACGTTGTTTTTTCAAGCATAAATGGTACTACATTAAGCAACTGATCTCCAATTTCTATATTTATTTATCTGCATCGTAATTACAGATCCATAGTAAAAAGAATCATCAAATTTGGACATCGTATGGAGATTTTATGGTCATTTTACGAAGAATTGAGTTGTCAAATTTTTCACGTTAATTACGAAATTTCCACTGATTTCGTATTTAAAAATTTGCATTATTTTCAAATATTGAAACCAACATATCTCCTTCAATATAAGGTCAAATTGAGTGATTCAAGAGCCTAACTTGACTAGAAATTCACAAGAAATCTATTGGAGGCATCAAAAGTAAGTTTCGAGATCACTTGGCACAAGAATCGAGGCAGAACAATGTTAAAATGAGGGTTTTATTAATTTAAAATATTTTGAGTTGGGGAGCTCGGAATTAAGCAATTTTTAGATGATTTTCACCATATGAATTGGGGTAAGTGTTCTTTACTTAGTTTTGATTATATTCCATGAATCTGTCTTCGATTTTAGATTTTGGTTGATGAATTTTAAAGAGTAAATTGGGGGTTCTGGCCTAAAGTTTCATAATATGAATTTTTGAGTTACGAACATCTATTTGGAGTTGGAATTGAGTGAAACTAGTATTATTGGAATAGTAATTGAATGGATTGTCGGATTTTGTGAGTTTTTCGTGTTCCGAGGGATGGGCCCGAGTGTGAATTTTGGCCGGATTTGGGATTTGATTTAGGATTCGATCTTAATCATTTGGAATTGTTTCTTTGGGCTTTATTTGATGTATTTGAGTTGATTTTGGCAAGTTTTGAGCCTTTCGGAGGTCGCCATGCACGTGATGGCATTATTGGAGCATCACTTGGCTTGTTCGGTATTGTTATTGGCTTGTCCGAGGTAAGTGTTTTGCCTAGCCTTGTTGAGGGGATTTTTTCTCTTATTTGTCATTGTTTGATATATGCGGGTGATACATATATGAGGTGATGAGCGTATATGTATGTGCCCGAGTTAATTATACTCGTGGGTAGATTATGTTATAATAGTGTTTTGTTGAATTACATAACCTTCTTGCTTTATGCCTCACTTGACTTCTAGATATTAAGAACGTAGTATTAAAATCTTAGAATCAAGACTTAGCCTAATATAACTTGATCAAATTTGATGGAATTCTAAGAATATATTGATGTGTCTAATTCAGTCATTACTATGCATAATCATTAACATATTGCTATGGCCGATATTTTGAGATGCTAGATTTCATACTTTTGTTATTGACAGATTGTGGGATTTGTAAAAATACTTGAATTATATAGCCCTTGAGGGTTTATTGAATCATTGTTATCTTAAAAATTCAGTAATTGAGAATTTGTTTGGAATATTTATTTGAACACTCTCATCGATGTTATTTATACTTCCCGCCTTGCTATTTTATTGATATTCATATGCTTGGTGAGGAAAGAGTGTAAAGCACGAAGGGTGATGCCGTGCCATTTTATATACATTATCATGTGAGGAAAGAGTATAAAGTACAAAGGGTGATGTCGTGCCATTTCATATACATTATCAGGTGAGTAAAGAGTGTAAAGCACGAAGGGTGATGTCGTGCCACATTATTGAGAGTAAAAGTACGAAGGGTGATGTCGTGGCATTTCATTTATATTGTTATGTTTTTAATGTTGTGATGTCATGGAACGAAGGGTGTTTTCGTGCAGGAGAGGATGAGGGACATGCATTATGATGTGATATTTGTTTCTATGTATACATTTACGCCTTTACCTTGAGCATTTATTGTCATAATTATATATTTTTGTGTGACTTGTTGTCATTGTCCCATACTTGACCTCTATCTCAATTGTTGTTGTGTTGTCCATGTTTTTACTTGTTTAACATGTATATGCCATGCTTATTTTCTGCTATTATATTTATACTCATGTCATATTTATTCCGTCGCACTTTAGTATAAGTATTTCGCCATGCTAGTCATTCATGCCCTTACTTGTTAATTTGTAAAGATCATATGTCTCCTACTTATTTTTTATATTTGTACTTAGGTCTCCAATATGCTAGTTAATTGATGTCCACATCCCTTGCTTTCCAATTGTTATTATTACTCACGTGTTTTCCCTTTAGTCCTTTGTTGTTTCCCACATGTATATCCTTGTCCATTGTCGTTACTTGCGTATTTCCTATTGTAATTCTTGTTGTCGTGTTTCTGTTATCTAGTTGGTTATGCCATACGTACATTTGGAAGGATGAGTTGAATGCACGAAGGGTGTTGCCGTGCTAATTGATTTGTCACATAAATTTATTAATATATGGTGAGGATGATATAGAAGCACGAAGGGTGTTACCGTTCCATGTGACTTGATATCTTGGATACATTTCTCATACGAGGAAAGATTGTAAATCTTCTACCGTGATTCCTCCTATTAATTGTCGACTGTCTCACAGAGTTGTATACTGTACCTTTATCTATAATGTTTTGAACTGCCTATACTGTTAGTCTAATGTACAGGTTATAACAATAAGCATCTATCAACTAAAAACCTTCTCACTACCTCGACGAGGTTATACCAAATACTAATCAGTACATGAGGTCGGTTGTACTAATACTACACTTCTGTACAATATGTACAGATTTCTGAAGTTGAGCTGCTGGTGATGTCGGGTGCTGAGTATGAAGATGTTCGTGCAATCCAGATATAACTACCTCTTGTCTTTGGCAGCTTAGATTTTTCTATTCTATTTATGTATCATTCAAACAGAACGTATATTATTTTGTACCAACTTTGTAAATTCTAAGTCTTAGAAACTCATGAATTGTACTACCAGGTCTTGGGTAAATAGCAAATGTTCAGTTATTTAATCTTTATTTTCTTATAATCTCTGTTGTGTTATATTGTCTGTTTGTTGGCTTACCTAGCGGGTTGAGTTAGGTGCCAACACAACTAGGGATTGTTTGGTCGTGACGAAGTGATGTCGTGCCATTTTATATGCATTATCATGTGAGGAAAGAGTGTAAAGCACAAAGGGTGATATCGTGCCATTTCATATGCATTATCATGTGAGGAAAGAGTGTAAATCATGAATGGTGATGTCGTGCCATTTAATATATATTACCATGTGAGTAAAGAGTGTAAAGCACGAAGGATGATGTCGTGCCACATTATTGAGAGTAGATGATGCTGTGCCATTTCATTTATATTGTTATGTTTTTAATGTTGTGAGGTCATTGCAAGAAGGTTGTTTCCGTGCATGAGAGGATGGGGGACATGTATTATGATATGATATTTGTTTCCCGTGTATACATTTACGCCTTTACCTTGAGCTGTTATTGTCGTAATTATATATTTTTGTGTGACTTGTTGTCATTGTCCCGTACTTGACCTCTATCTCAATTGTTGTTTTGTTGTCCATGTCTTTTACTTGTTTAACATGCATATCCTATGCCTATTTTCTGCTTTTATAATTATACACATGTCGTATCTATTCTGTCGCACTTTAGTGTAAGTATTTCGCCATGCTAGTCATTCATGCCCTTACTAGTTAACTTGTAAAGATCATGTGTTTCCTTATTATTTGTTATATTTGTACTTAGGCCTCCAAAATTCTAGTTAATTGGTGTCGACATCCCTAGCTTTCCAATTGTTGTTATTACTCACGTGCTTTTCGTTTAGTCCTTTACTGTTGCCCACATGTATATCCTTGTATATTGTTGTTAATTGCGTATTTCCTACATTTGTAATTTTGGTTGTCGTGTTTCTGTTATCTGGTTAATTCTATTATACGTACATTTGGAAGGATGAATTGAACGCACGAAAGGTGTTTCCATGCTAATTGATTTGTTACATAAATTTATTAATATATGGTGAGGATGAGATAGAAGCATGAAGGGTGTTACCGTGCCATGTGACTTGATATCTTGGATACACTTCTCATACAAGGAAAGATTGTAAATCTTATACCATGATTCCTCCTAGTAATTGTCGACTGTCTCAGAAAGTTGTGTATGGTACCTTTATCTGTTATGTTTGGAACTACCTATATTGTTGGTCTAATGTACAAGTTATAGCAATAAGCATGTTTCAACTAAAAACTTCGTCACTACCTCGATAAGGTTAGAAAAAATACTTACCAGTACATGGGGTCGGTTGTACTGATACTACACTTATGTACGATATGTACAAATTTTTGAAGTTAAGTTGCTGGTGATGTCGGCTGCTGATTCTGAAAAATGTTGCGCATTCTAGATACAGCTCCCTCTTGTCCTTGGCAGCTTAGGTTTTGCTATTCTATTTATGTATCATTCAAACAAAACGTATATTTATTCGTACCAGCTTTGCAAATTCCAAGTCTTAGAAACTCATGAGTCGTACTACCAGGTATTGGGTAAATTGCAAATGTTCAGTTATCTACTCCTTATTTTCTTACAATCTCTGTTAAGTTATATTATCTGTTAGTTGCCTTACCTAGTGGGTTGAGTTAGGTCATCACGACCAGGGATTTTTTGGTCGTGACAAGGTGGTATCATGTGATGACCCAAAAGGTCAGCACTTGTTTTAAAAATAAATTCTACATTTTGAGGCCTCAAAAGCCTCTTTTAGATTCACCTCGATTTACGTGTATAGTCCGGGCGTGTAGCCAAAAAGCTATTATGGGAAAATCCGTGGAAAATGTTGAAATTTTGACTTAAAATGCATTTAAGTTGACTTTGGTCAATATTTTGGGTAAACGAAACCAAAATCGTGATTTGACGGTCTCGTATGGTCCGTGAAAAACTGTGGGACTTGGGCGTATGTCTGGAATCGAATTTTGAGGACCCAAGCCCGAGAAATGAATTTTTGAAGAAAATTATTTTCTGGAAATTTCTATGAGTTTTGGACATGAAATACATTTAGAATTTGATGGTATCAGGCCCGTATTCTGGTTTCGGAGCCCGATACAAATCTTATATGTGAAATAAGATGAGTCTGTGAAGTTTGGGAAGAAACGGATTTAATTTGCCGTGATTCGGACCTCAAAAGCAAAATTTGATGTTTTAAGGAGTTTCGAAATACTTCATTGATTTTGACGTTTAATTTGATGTTTATGATGTTATTTTGGTGATTTGATCGCACGGATAAGTTTATATGATATTTTTGAGTTAGTACGTATGTTTGGTTTGGAGCCCCGAGGGCTCGGGTGAGTTTCAGATGTGTTTCGGAAGGCTTTTGAACTCAAAAAAGTTGCAGGTTTTTTAGTTTTTGGTGTTCTGGTATTTTCTTCTTCGCATTCGCGGGATGACCCTCGCGAACAAGATGAGTTAGTCAGGCTGAAGGAAATTTCCTTCTACACGAATGCGAGACCCAGGTCGCGATCGCGAAGCCTTAGGGGTTTTCCCTTCGCTAACGAGGGCCTAGTATCGCGAACGCGAATGCTTATGAGCCTGGGTAGGGAGAGGGCTATTTTGCCCTACGCGAACGCGACCATCTGGCGGCGAACGCGAAGGCTTTGGAAGCTGAAGCTCTGCGAATGCAAGCCTTTTATCACAAACGCGAAGGTCACTTAAGCTGGCTTCATCGCGAACACGACAGGCCTGTCCAGTGATTTTAAAACAGAACCAAAACGGGATTTTTAGCCAAAATTTCATAACTTGTTCTTCCAAACTCCAAATTGGGCAATTTTTGAAAGGGGATTTCACCACCAATTCATAGGTATGTTATCTTAGAATCTTTTTCTTCAATTTCCATTAACGCCCAATAGATTTCTAGGCTTAAATCATATTCTTAAGGGTAGAAAATTAGGGATTTGGGTAGAACTAGGTTTTTTTTAATATATTTGGGATTTAAACCTCATTTTGTGGTCGAATATTGTAATTAATTATATATTCGGGCTCGTGGGTGAATGTGTGATCGGGTTTGGTCCGAACCTCGTGCTTTGACCAAGCGGGCCCATGGTCAATTTTTGACTTTTTGGGAAGAATGATGGGAAAGCTATAATTAAGCATTGGAATTGGATTTTTTTAGCGTTTACTGATGTTATCAAGTCGATTATGTCTAGATACGATTGATTTGGATCCAAATTCAAAAGGAAAAGCGGTGTTTGAGGCTTGAGTTGGCCGTAGAAGTTCGAGGTAAGTAATTGGTCTAACCTTAGCTTGAGGGATTAGGAGTTGTGTCCTATTTGTTATTTGCTTCTAGTTGAGTACGACGTATAGTCATGGTGACGATTATCTATACGTTGGTGCCGAGCATGACTGTGAGTTTTAAATTATAATTTATTGTGTTCTTAAGTAATACTATGGATGCTTAAATTGATTATTCTCGGTATTGAGCAAGGATTAAGATTGTTCTCGTGGAAATTACTTGTGATTGAGTATTGGTGTTAGCTGAGGTAGTTAGACGTTGGAACAAGATTGGTTATAGTTGTTTCTCCCTTGCCGGGAGATATTTACTTATACTGTCGATTCCTTTGCCGGGATAGTGTAGTTCCTTATCGATCCCTTGTCGGGACTCTTGTGATGATTGTTGTTGATTGTACATGTGGATGGGGTTGCGTGCCGCAATAATATTATATTCGTATCGGGTTGCACGCCGCAACAATGTTATATTTGAATCGGATTGCGCGCTATAACAATAATATAAATGGATCGGGCTGCACACCGCAATAATAATATAAACAAATCGGGTTGCACGCTGCAATAGTAATATAAATGGGTCGGGTTGCACACCACAATAATGATACAGTCGGATCGGGTTACACGCCGCAACAATGATAAATGATAGGGATCGGGTTGCGCCTGCAACAGTGTTATTATTGTTATGATGTAGTTCTTAAATTGTTCTCTTATTTTTCTCCTAAATTACTGCTGGAATTGATATTCCCCCGCAGCATGCACCCCGTCCTATATTTATTTGTCTATTCCTATTTTATTTTCTGCTATATATTATATAACTGCACAAGTTTATCTGGAGTCTGGTCCTAGCCTCGTCACTACTTCGTCGGGGTTAGGCCAGGCACTTACCAGCACATGGGGACGGTTGTGCTGATTGTACACTTTCATTATATGCAGATCCCGGAGCGGCAACTTTTGGACATTACCATTGGGTGACTGCCTTCAGTCCAGCTAGAGATCCCGAGGTAGTCCTGCAGGCGTCCACAGGCCCGACGTTCTCTTTTAGCTTATCATATAATCTATTTTCAGTCGTTTCGAGACAGATTATACTTTCTTTTCAGTCATTTGCTTGTAACACTCGTAGACAGTCTGTGATATTGTGACACCAGATTCCGGGTAGAGATGTATGTTGCATTGTCGTACTGGCTTTAGTTATTTCATCAGATTAAGTCTTCCGCTTGAATTTCATTTATTATTAATGTTTCAATGTTGATTACCTGTTAATTCAAATTGTTAAAAAGAGGCTAAAATGAGATAATGATTCTTTATTTCGTGGCTTGCCTAGCTTCTACGAGTAGGCGCCATCATGACTCCCGAGGATAGAAAATCTGGGTTGTGACATATCATAGCACTAGGTTCGTAGGTTTTACGAGTCATGAGCAAGTGTTTGGATTCTAATTTGGAGGTGCGTAGTTAAATTAGTCTTGAAATGGCGAAAGTTTGATTTTTTAGTAGTTTGACCGGGAGTGGACTTTTGATATCGGGGTCGGATTTCAATTCTGGAAGTTGGAGCAAGCCCGTAATGTCAAATGTGACTTGTGTGCAAAATTTAAGGTCAAATGGACGTGATTTCATGGGTTTCAACATCGGTTGTGGAAGTTTGAAGTATCAAGTTCATTGATTTTTGGATTGAGGTGTGATTCATCGTTTGGATGTTATTATGTGCGTTTTGAGGCCTCGAATAAGTCCTTATTATGTTATGGGACTTGTTGGTTTTGTTTGGAGGTGGTCCCGCGGATCTCGGGTGAGTTTCAAATAGGTTTGGGTTGTGTTGCTCTCATTTTTTTATGTTTTGACGTTGTTTCTTCAAGCATAAATGGTACTACATTAAGCAAATAAGCTCCAATTTCTGTTTTTATTGAAGAATTAGATCCGTATCGTAATTGTCACGCCCCCAAATACCCCGGTAGTGATGGCACCTATCACAATACTAGGCAATCCAAACCAACACTTACCACATCGAATTCCTTTTAGAAAATTAGTTTATAAAACCGGCTAAGTCTTGAAGATTTCATATGTAAAATTAAAATCAACAGAAATATACGAAAAATAGTATGAAATACACTAACATAGTCCGAATCTAGTGTCACTAGTCATGAGCCTCTAAATACAACCAAAACACTGTCTAGATAGTACAATATGAGTCTGAAATACAAAATACTAGGATAGGAAGGAGGAAGGCAGGGCTGCGAATGCTGTGCAGATACCTTGCGATCTCCGGTGGAACTTTAAGAGTGATGGAAGCTCTCACTCTGATGTTCGGGCACCTGGATCTGCACACAAGGTGCAGAGAGTAACGTGAGTACACCAACTCAGTAAGTGACTAAAGTAAATAAGGTCTGAGTGCAGTGACGAGCAATTAAAATCATATAATAATTTTCAACAAAAATATCAAATCAAAATCAGCAGTTCAATAGCCAGTTATCTTGTTAAAACTCCAGTTTCAATTCAAAACCTTTGAAAAACATTTATTCAACATTTTTCAAGAAAGGCTCAGTATAAAAGAAGAGTGAAAACAACAATAGTCATTAACAAGCCCCTCGGGCAAGGTATCACTCATAAGTATGGCCTCTCGGCAAGCCTCTCAGTCACTCGTAACTCAGCTCTTGTCAAACAGTACTCACACATAGCACTTAGGCTCAATAATATCTCACAATAATAATCATAATAATTGATGCGGCGCATAACCCGATCCATAGTTTATAGTCGACTACGCTCACTAGGGGTGTGCAGACTCCGGAGGGGCTCCTACAACCCAATCATCATATTTCTGCGGCGCCCAATTCGATCCAATATATATCGCTTCGGCGTGCAACCCGATCCATATGTATATTGTTGCGTGTGGAGCCCGATCTCTCTCTCTCTCTCTCTCTCTCTCTCTCTCTCTATATATATATATATATATATATATATATAATGCTCACCGTTAGGTCCTCAACCTCTCTCAGTCATTAACCTCATGGCCACTCGGGCATATCACTGAAAATCAGGGAAACTCAGCCTAAATAGTTTCATGTATTAAGAAATAGAGTGATGGAACCGGATTTAAACAATTAAATAGGTAAAACATGAATGAGGATATGCTTTCGAATCAGGTAGAGTGAGGAAAGTAGTAAAAATACCCTAAGGGTCTAAACAGGTCGGCACAAGGCCCCAAACATGGCGTATATCCCAACATATAGCATCAATCTCTAAAATACGGGATATCATAAGATTTCAAATCCAATACGCGTCTTAATAGTCGCAGCGGGACGGACCAAGTCACAATCCCTACAGGTGCACGCCCACATGATCGTCACCTAGAATGCGCGTCACCTCATTTATCAAAATGATACGAAATACCGGGGTTTCATACCCTCGGGTCCAGATTTACAATGGTTACTTACCTAAAACCATACTACT
The DNA here is from genome assembly GCA_026770625.1 of Nicotiana glauca. Taxonomy (NCBI): domain Eukaryota; kingdom Viridiplantae; phylum Streptophyta; class Magnoliopsida; order Solanales; family Solanaceae; genus Nicotiana; species Nicotiana glauca. Next base: position 25,320 of record MU678360.1, read on the forward strand.
CTGCGATGCCCTTGCCTCTAGACTCGGCCTCAACTCGCGTCGAATTTATCCAAAATAGAATCATAACGTCAATATATGCTAAAGGAACGAAGCCCATGCAAAAATAATCAAATTACACAAAAAATCCCAAAATTGGTCCAACCCGACCCCGGGGCCCACGCCTCAAAATCCAATAAAATCACATCAATAAAATCCTTATCCTCACACGAGTCAATTCATACCAAAAGTATCAAAATCGGACCTCAAATGGCCCCTCAAATCCTCATTCAAAGCTCTCCAATATCAAGCCCTAATCCCTTAATTTTCTTCCTTAATTTCCACTAATACCATGATTAAACAATGAAAAAATGGTCATAAACACAAGTAATAAAGCTTAAATGGCTTACCCAACTGATAACCTTCGATTTCCCTTAAAGAATCACAACCCTAGTTCACGTCCCGTCTTAAAAAATGGAGAACTTAGCAAAAATTTGCGAAGGAAACGCTATATACTTTCTGACCTAGGGATTTCCCACCTGCGGTCCCTTCTTCTGCTTCTGAGCTGCCACTTTTGCGGTCAAGCTACCGTTTTTGCGGTTTTCACTTAAATTCCTGGTACCGCACCTGCGCCTTATCTTCTGCATCTACGGTCTCGTAGGTGCGCTCAAGCTTCCGCACCTGCAACTTCCGGTCCTCTAGCCTATAGCCACTTTTGCGATCACGCACCTTCGGTCCCCAATCCACAGGTGCGGTTATGATATGGGAAGCAACTTCAGCTGCTCATTTCCAAAGCCAACTTTTCCGAAAATATTTTGAATTAATCCCGAGGCCCCCCAGACCTCCACCAAAAGTACGAACAAGTCACATTACACTATTCAAACTTATACCAAGCTTCGGAACACTCAAAACAACATCGAATCATCAAAACACTCTTGAATTCAAGCCTATGGTTTCCAAAACTTCCAAATTCCACTTTCGATAAAAAAGTTTATCAAACCTTGTCCGAATGATATAAAATTTTGCACACACATCACAAATGACACAATGCTCCTACTCAAATTTCTGGAATTCCCATCCGACCCCTATATCAAAATTTCCACCACCAACCGGAAAGCGCCTAAAATTCCAATTTTGTCAATTCAAGCCTAAATCAACTAGAGGCCTCCAAAATACATTTCGATCATGCTACTAAGTCCCAATCAACTAACAAATCTATCTGAACCATCAGAATTCACATCTGTAACCTTTTTCACATAAGTCAACATTTGATTGACTTTTCCAATTTAAACTTACTCAAAAGAGACTAAGTGTCTCATTTCTCTACAAAACCACTCCAAACCCGAAACAACAAACCCGATACCACATGATACAGCTGAACAAGACATAAAGAAGTAGAAATGGGGAAACGAAGCGGTAACTCATAAAATAATCGGTCAGGTCGTTATAGTAATTACGGAGCCATAGTAAAAAGAATCATCAAATTTGAGCATCGTATGAGGAGTTTATGATTATTTTACTAAAAATTTGGGTTGCCAGATTTTTTTCAAATTAATTACGAAATTACCACTGTCTTAGTATTTAAACATTTACACTATTTTTAAATATTGAACCCAACATATATCCTTCAATATAAGGTCAAATGGAGTGATTCCAGAGCCTAAATTGATTAGAATTTCACAAGGAATCCATTAAAGGCATCAAAATCAAGTTTCGAGATTATTTTGAACAAGAAATGAGGCAAAATAGTGTTAAAATGAAGGTTTTGTTCATTTAACATATTTTGAGTCGGGGAGCTCGGAATTGAGCAATTATTTAGGCGATTTTCACCATATGAATTGGGGTAAGTGTTCTCTACTCAATTTTGATTATATTCCATGAATTTATCTTCCATTTTAGCTTTTGCTTGATGAATTTTAAAGAGGAAATTGGGGGTTTTGGTCTAAAATTTCATAATATGAATTTTTGAGTTTTGAACATCTATTTGGCGTCGGAATTGATTGAAACTAGTATGGTTGGACTCGTAATTGTACGAGTTGTCAGATTTTGTGAGTTTTGTCGGGTTCTGAGGCATGGGACCGAGTTTGAGTTTTGTTCGGTTTTGGGATTTGATTTAGGATTCGATCTTAATCATTTGGAATGGTTTCCTTGGGCTTTATTTGATGTATTTGAGTTGATTTGGCTAGTTTTGAGCCTTTCGGAGGTCGCTACGCACGTGATGACATTTTTGGGGCATCGCTTGTCTTGTGCGATATTGTAATTGGCTTATTCAAGGTAAGTATCTTGCCTAACTTTGTTGAGGGAATTATTCCTCCTATTTGATATTGTTTGCTACATGTAGGGGTGATACATATATGAGGTGACGAGCGTATATGTATGTGCCAGGGTTATCTAAGGTTTAAGGACCAAGGTTCTAGTTAGTTAAAGTTGATATTCCTTGTTTCCAATTGCTGTCATCAGTCACATGTCTTCCACCTAGTCATTTACTGTTGCCCACATGTATATACTCGTTCATTATAGCTACTTGTGTATTTTCTTCTTTGTAATTCATATTATTGATATTTCTGTCATCTGGTTGGTTCTGTTATACGTATATTAGGTGAGGATGAGATAAAAGCACGAAGGATGTTGCCGTACAATTGACTTGATATTTGGATATATCTCGCATGCTATGAATGTTAAGAATTGACTGTTCTGGTTTAATGGTTTCATTCTGAGGAAAGTATTGGTTGAGGTATTTGAGCTTGCCAAATTGTGATCTTTGTTAACACTCAATTATTGTTTTGTAGGTATCCGTTTTCATGTATTCTTCTCTATTATATTGTGGTATAGTTCTATTGTTGATACGTAATATAGGTTTTATCAGTAAGTATATTTTAAATAAAAAGCCTTGTCACTACTTTGACGAGGTCAGACAAAATACTTACCAGTACATGGGGTTGGTTGTACTAATACAACACTTCTATACGATGTGTACAAATTTATGGAGTAGAGTTCCTGGTGAATGTCGGGTGCTGATTCTGAAGATGTTCGCGCATTCCGGATATAGCTGCCTCATGTCTTTGGCGGTTTAGGTTTTGCTATTATGTTTATGTATCATTCAAACAAACGTATATTTATTCATACTAGCTTTGTAAATTCCAAGTCCTAGAAACTCATGAGTTGTACCACTAGGTCTTGGATAAATTGCAAATGTTCAGTTATATACTCATTATTTTCTTATAATATATATTGAGTTATATTGTCTGTTAGTTGGATTACCTAGCGGGTTAAGTTAGGTTCCATCATGACTAGGGATTTTTTGGTCGTGACAACTGGTATTATCGACACTCATAAATAAATCTTGAGTTAAGCGTGTGTTAATTAATCTAGGTAGCTCAGCAGATATCATCAGATCGAGGGTCGTGGAACAGCTGGGTCTACAAGACCAAATAGTGCCTGCAATCCGGGCTTCAAACGGATTCAATATGGCATGCAAAACTACAAAAGGGGAGATAAACCTGTAGGTGAAAATCGTAGGGACCATCCAGGAAACAAAGTTCTATGTTATTGAAGGGGATATGAGATATAATGCTCTATTCAGAAGGCCATGGATTCACAATATGAGGGCAATACCTTCGACACTACACCAGGCACATAAGTTCCCCACACCGGTAGGGATCAAGATGGTTTACGGAGAGCCCGACCTCAAAAGAAATGTTCACAGTCGATGAAGTGATCCCAATTTTTGCACTCTCAACATTGAAAAACTAGAGTCTGTTAGGAAGGAAGAAACTAAATAGCAATAACCTACATCAGCCCCGACCGAACCAGAAAATCTAGAAGCAGGCAAGGACGATGATTATGGAGTTCCTAGGTCATTCGTCACCCTTGATGATTCCAACTGTAATGACCTGACCGGTTATTTCATGAGTTACCACTCTGTTTCCTCCATTTTTGCTTCTTCATGTATTGTTCAGCTTCATTTTATCGTATCAAGTTGGTCGGTTTGGGTTCGGAGTGGTTTTGTAGAGAAATGAGACACTTAGTCTCTTTTGAGTAAGCTTAAGTTGGAAAAGTTAATTGGATGTTGACTTATGTGTAAAAGGTCTCGGATGTGAATTCTGATGGTTCAGATAGCTTCGTCAGGTGATTCGAGACTTAGGAGTGTGATTGGAATGTATTTTGGAGGTCCGTGGTAGATTTAGGCTTGGATTGACGAAATTGGAGTTTTGACGTTTTCCGGTTGGTAGTGGAAATTTTGATATTGGGTTTAGAATGGAATTTTGGGAATTTGAGAAGGTCCATTGTGTCATTTTTTATGTGTGTGCAAAATTTCATGTCATTCGGTTAAGGTTTGATAGGTTTTTGGACCAGCTACGGAATTCAGAAGTTTTGGAATCCTTAGGCTTGAATCTGAGGGTGATTTGGTATTTCATCATTGTTTTGAGTGTTTCGAGGTTTGGTACAAGTTTGAATAGCGGTATGAGACTTTTTCATATTTTTGGATGAAGTCTCGTGAGCCTCGGGATGATTTCGGATAATTACCAAAAAGTTTGGAAGTTAGAGAATGCAACTAAAGCTGCTGGTTCTGTCATAACCGCACCTGCAGTTAGGGGACCGCAAGTGCGATGACCGCAGAAGTGAGGAAAGGCCGCAGATGCGGTTGGCCAGCAAAGAAGCGGGAGTTGAGGCAAACCTGTGAGCCTACAAGTGCGGTGGATTGACCGCATGTGCAGATGATGGCTTTTAAGTTAAAATCCGCAAAAGTAGAGATTTTTCCGCAAGTGCGGACCGTAGATGGGATAACTGGTATGTAGGTGCGAAAAAGCCTAGGTAGAAACTATCTAAACCTGCCTTCACAAATTTTAGCTTTGTTCCACCATTTTTTATTCGGGTTGAGAGCTTTTTGAGAGGATTTGAAGAGGGATTCAAGGTATAACGCTTGGAGGTAGGATTTTTCAACCCAATACATGATTTTATGGCATTATCTTACTCATTAGGCTTAAAATTATTGGAAATCAAGGTTTAAAATTGGAGAATTAGGGCTTGGTATTGGAGAGTTTCCATTGGGGATTTGAGGGGCCATTTGGGGTCCGATTTTGATGGTCTTGGTATGTATAGACTCGTGGGAGGATAAGGATTCTAGTGATATGATATTTTATCAAAATTCGAGGCGTGAGACTAGGGGTCGGGTATGGCCAATTACAGAATTTTTGAGTTAATTTGATAATTTTCGTATGTGTTTCATTCCTTTAGCGTATATTGATAATTATACACTGTTTTTGGTTAGATTCGGGGCATTTGAAGGCCTAATCGAGAGGCAAGAGCGTTGCGGGCTACAATTTGGCTTGGCTTGAGGTAAGTAACTCTTCCAAACTTGGTTCTGAGGGTTCGAGACCTCGAACTATGTGTTCTATGATTACTATTGAGGTGACGCAAATGCCAAGTGATGGGCGTGGGGGCGTGTGGGCGTGCACCGTGAGAATTGTGACCTAGATCATTCCATGACGCCGCTTAGTAACTCTTTCTTGTTGATATCCATTTTTCTATCATGTGATTAAGTAAATGTGTTGTGAAAACATGCTAGATATCCTATTAGGGCTTCACACCGATATTGTTTAAACCCGAGGGGTCTTTTCTTGCTCTTATATCATTAGCTTCATTGATATTCTATTCTCAGTCCCGCTCATGCATTTTTATATCATGCCTTAGTCTCGATTATTGTTATTTGGCACATCATATCATTGTTCAGGCTAGTATCATGACATTGTAAGCCCATGTGTGTGAGACTAGAGAGTAATGACTGGGTGAGGCCGAGAATCTAATTGTGAGTGATAGTATATGGGATCGGGCTGCACGCTGCAACAGTTATGTTGGTGATTATGATAGCTCTTGGGCTGTAGGAGCCCTTTCAGAGTCTGTAATACACCCCCAGTGAGTGCAGTTGATGATATTAAGGGATGAATCTTCCCTGGACATGGATATTATCCGAAGTATTTATACCTGAAGATGGATCTTCTCCACAGGTAAGGTTGTATTGTGGTCCGGGTTCAGTCGGGGACCGCGAGCCCACATGGGCTTTGGGCTAAATGGGCTAGCCCGTATGGTCCGGTCCCAAGCGGTCCTAGGAGCCCACCATAGGTCGGTCCTGCGTGGAAAGACCGTGAGCCCGGAACTGGCTGGCGGGCCTGGGCCGGTTCAACCGGGCCTAACGGGCCCAATGACTATTTTTCAATTTTTTTTAAATTGGCCAACGGTTGGAAGTTTAAAAAATAGTCGTTGGCCTGCCAATTTAGCCATTTGGCTTTTAAAAAAAATAGCCATTCCCCCCCCCCCCCCAATCCCCCAACTTTGTCTTAACCCCAAACTTTTTATAGTTATACTTTTTTCCTATTCTCTACTATAAATACCCTCTCATTCTTTCACTTTTACTCACAAAATTATCAATCTCTCTCTAATTTTTTTCTATAATTGCTTACTTTATTTTTGCAATTTGTGAATAATTATGAAGTTGGTGAATTGAAGTAATCAAGTCTTCAACGATATACAATTTTCAAGAAGTTGTTCGTCAATTCGGTAAACTTGTTTAAACTCTTAAGTTTTAATATTATAGTTTTGTTTGTTTTAGTTTGTATAATTATAATTAATATGGTCTTTTCTTTAAAAAAATATTTGGTGATAAGGAAAGATCTAAAATTGGTGAATCTAGTGGCCAAGCTACTACTCCTCCCCCGGCTTCCCGACGCAGATCTGTTACCCGTCCTCCTCCACCTATTATTTTTTTATAGTGATAACCCCTGTTTTCAGTTTAACGATAGTCAATTTTGCCATGATATTGCATCAGGTCAACAATTAAATGATGAATATATGAATGCTCTTTATGGTAATCAAGATGAAAATGATGAGGAAAATGATGATTTAGATGAAACGCAACCGGATTTAGATGATACACCTACTAGTCCTGTTGTTAACCCAACTGATAATAATCCAAACTATGCCCCGCCTGACCCTCCTGTAGTAACTCCTAATTTTAATAGACATCCTTCTAGATGGTGCGAAACATCTCTTGTTTGGCACCTTTTTATTCAACTAAGAGATCAAAATCAGGCTAAGTGTAAAACTTGTGGGACTTGACTTTGTTCATAAATTTATTGGAGACCATAGTGGTATGGGCACTTTGACTAGACACATAAAGACACAACCTAAAGATAAAGTTAGATTTATTCAAATGAAAAATGCGCAAGAGGGGACAAGTGTAGGTACTCCGGTTAACCCTATTACCGGGTTAAATCTAGTTCAACTGGGAATTAACACTGTTACCGGTGGCATTTTTGAAATAAATATCGTGAATAATTAGCAAAAATGGTTACTGTTATGTGCTTACCCTATAATTTTCCTTGTAACCCTCACTTTGTGCATTATGTTAGAAGAGTTTTTAATACTACTTGTAAAGGATGGCCTCGCGCAACCATAAAAAGCGATATTTATAAATATAAACATGAATATAAACAATATTTGCTCTATTTATTTACTCATATAGATTATCCCGTTGCTATTATTACTGATATTGGTAGAAGTGGTAATGATTGTGATTATCTTATTGTTACCACTCATTGTATTGATGAGGAATAAAAAAAATACAAAAATGCATTATTGCTTATAGAATAATTAATTCACGTCACATAGGTAAGTTTATTGCTAACACAGTTGCAGATATTTGTAGATATTATTGCATTAGAGATAAAATAATGTCAGTTTCAATGGATAATGCTTCTAGTAACACTAATGCTATAGGCTTGCTTACAACTAAACTAAATCCTGCATTTAGTAATATTTTCCATATTAGATGTGTTTGTCATATTTACAATTTAATCGTCGGTGGTGGTATGAAAATTTTAAATGTTGAAATTGAAAAGGTTAAAATTAAAATGGCTCTTAATTGGCTTTTTTATTCAAACCATAAAAGTAGGCTTAGAGAATATTTTAAAAAATATGATGAATTTGGCCATAGAGAAAGAAAGGTTCCTAAACCTTGTCCGACTAGATGTAATTACAGTTATGAAAGTTTAGTTGTTGCATATGAATATAGAAACCCGATAAACGCAACGTTTAATACTCGTGTTAGTGGTGATGATGATGAGCACCTTACAAATCAGGATTGGACTAATGTTAAAATTCTTATAGACTTTTTAGAACAATATCATGTTACTACAAATAAATTATCTGGGCAATATTATCCTACTATTTCTAACTGTTTAGTTTATATTGCAGCACTTGCAGATTTGTTTTCTTAATTTTCAGAGGGTGGGAAAATTTATCAACTTGCTATTAATTCTATGAACGATAAGTTAAAAAAAATATTTTTTCCCTATCCCCCCTATTTTTGGTGTTGCTGCCATGTTAAATCCTACCATAAAATTAGGAGGTCCTCACTTTTGGTATACAAATATTTATAAGGCTTTATCACTTTTAAATGAGGAATTTGCTACACTTGCATATGCAAAAGCTTCAATTAAAATAAATGCTCAAAGAATTTATAATGCTTATCAACTTGCCTTAGATCATGCTAGACCAAATGTTCCAACTCCTACTTCGTCTAGTTCGCAATCAACTAAAATAACTGCGGGCCTAAAAACACTTAGTACTTGGACGGAGTTCAGGGGTTCTCAAGGTGATAATATTGGTGATAGTTCACAACTAAATTAGCTTCAAGTTTATTTGTCGCAGGGACTTGAATCAGAGAATCCTAACGGCTCGTTTGATGTTTTGGAATGGTGGAAGGACAAAGAAAAACACTATCCGGTTCTTTCAAGGATGGCTCGAGATATTTTAAGTATTCAAGCTTCAACAGTGGCATGAGAGGGCGATTTAAGTCAAGCGAGACTTCAAATCGGTGATCAAAAAGCGTCTATGAGGGAGAGCTTAGAAAAATCAGTACTCTTCAGAGATTGAATCCGTTCGGAAAGAAGAAATTTTGGACTTGCTGGTTCATAGCCGGAGATAGACGAAGCTTATGAAGAAATGCCAGCGGAACTTGCGGAGGATGCTACTTCATTCGAAAGCGGTGACGAACAAGCTTCTTTTCTGCCACCACCAACGAAAATTACTCTGAACCTTGAAGGATTTATGAAATTTGCTAGAGATAATATATAGACTAATATGTAAGTTGTATTTTGGCACATCTTCATTAGTATTTTTCCTTTTAATGGTGGTATTAGCACCTTGTTGTGCTAATTCCATTGGGGGAGGAAGACTAAAAAAGATATTGCCATTTTTTGTTAATGTCATAATAATAAAAATAATAAGGCATTCCCTTGAATATTTCTGTCACGACCCAAAATCCACTAAGGGTCGTGGTGGCGCCGGACACCTCTGTCAGGCTAGCCAGCTACATTATCAATTAATTCCTCTTTTAATACTTTTGAAAATCTAAGGTTTTTCCTTCCATTTTCATAAATAAAAGTTCACTACTTGAATTCAAATTTAAATAATAACAATTAGTA
>MU678360.1:36016-86918 GCA_026770625.1 Nicotiana glauca
TTTCTAATTTCCTAGGTTTTCAACCAAAACCCCAAATTTACACTAAGCTTCGTACTTAAATCCATACATAATTGATATATTTAACACAAAAGTGATGGGGATAACTTACCTTGACATTGACGACGAAAATCCCCTCCTTAAAGCTCTCCACAATTGCCCCAAGCCATGAGAAATATGATAGAAATGGCCAATCCCCGACTTTAAATTAACCTTCTGCCTCCAGGGATTTTCGCTTCTGCAGAAATAATCCCGCTTTTGCTGTCCCGCTTTTGCGGAAAATATTCTGCTTCTGCGGTCCGTGGGCTCAAGCCCATTTTCACTTTTGCGTTAAGCCAACCGCTTCTGCGGTTCCGCATCAGCGGATCAAGGGCCGCTTCTGCGGTCCTGACTGCCTTCACCCTCGTCCACTTCTGCGGCTTTTTCTTCGCTTCTGCGGGGCCGCTTCTGCGGTCCCATTTCTGCATAAGCGGAAATACCAGATACCAGCTGCTTCAGCACTTCTTCAAACTCCGGATTCGATCCGTTAGCCACCCAGAATCCATCCGAGGCCCCCGGGACCCCAACCAATCATACCAACTAGTCCCAAAACACATTACGGTCTTGCTCGAGGCCTCAAATCATAACAAACAATGCTAAAACCATGAATTACACCCCGATTCAAGCTTTATGAACTTTGAGCTTTCCAACTTCTATTTCCGATGTTTAAACTTATCAAATCACGTCCGATTGACTTCAAATTTTGCACACAAGTCACATTTGACATTGAGGACCTACTCCAACTTTCGGAATCGGATTCCGACCCCGATATCAAAAAGTCAACCTCCGGTCAAATTTCTCAAAAACCTTCAAATTCTAACTTCAGCCAAATTGCTCCAAAAGGGCCTACGGACTTCCGAATTCATTTCCGATCGCTCTCCCAACTCTAGAATCACCATACGGAGCTATTCATAGTCTCGAAATTCCAGATGGACATCGATAATGCTGAAATGCACTCCGAGCCACTTAAAAAAATTTCTTCCAAAATGCTAACTTCCACAGTAGGCGCCAAAATGCTCCCGGGTTACCCAAAACCCGAACCGGGCATACGCCCAAGTCCGATATCATCATACGAACATGCTGGAACCTTCATATCCCGATTCCGAGGTCGTTTACTCAAAAATCCAATCCTAGTTTATTCTTTCAACTTTAAGCTTCTCAAATGAGAATTTTTATTTAAATTTAACTCTGATCTTCCTGAATTTAAATTACGAGCATGCGAACAAATCACAATACCTGAAATGAAGTTGCTCATAGCCTCAGACTGCTGAACGCCGCGCTAGGGCTCAAAATGACCGGTCGAGTCGTTACAATTTCTTTACAATTTTTTTGTGTTCAAATTTGAATTAGAAGATTTAACTCACAATTATATAATATAATTTACAAGAAATTGCCTTAGATTAAAACATTCAAAAAAAATAGCGCGGAACACTTAGCTCCGTTAGGCCCGTGGGCCCGACCCACTTAGGCCGTGACCATGTGGGCTTAGGCCCATAGTGGGCCGGTTCCATCCTCAAGGACCGTTAAGACTGAGACCGTTTGGCCCGGGACTGCTTAGGATCGGCCCTCCATAGCCCGGGACCGTTTGGCCCGACCCGTTTAGCCCAATTAAGCCCGGGACCGGATCATAATACAACATTATCCACAAGGCTGGAATAGCCTTCCTCAGTACTGGATGACTGCGGTCAGTGATATATATATTTCGGGATGGATCCATTGTTCATAAAACGTGAATACATACGGGCCGTCAAAGGCCTCTGACATACTGTACATAATAAACCCATATCTACAAAGCGTCTAAGATTATTTGACATAAAATGGGAAAAGTACTACCCATAAGTCTGTAGCAAAACTCTGACATGGTGACTCATAGATTCGGCTGCACTCCGAATGAGGTGAATTCTTATCGATCCTTCACTGATGCCAATCTCATCTACTATTAGGGCTTGTCAACTGATTATCTATACCTATAAGTCTGAATAGCTCTGTAAATCATACAATATTTATAATGTCATGCACATGCGTACGTAACATCATCAAGCCTCTGAGGGCATCCCATTATATCATCTCGGTCACTGTGGGCAAATCATCAACGTATACTAGCTGATCAGGTGGTGGTGCGTAAATAACATCGTAACATTTTTCCATATCCCATATACATATATATACATATATGCGGGTATATAATGCCGTGTGAGTCATATTTCACTCACTGTTGGCAACATCATCATCGTATACCAACTGATCAGGTGATGGTGTGTATATAACGCTGTAACCTTTTCCCATATGCCATATACATATAACATACATATGTACGCGTACATAACAACATCTGGTCACGGGATAATGTACATGTATGAATGAATGCAGTATATGAGAAGTACATCAATAAAACCTCTCGGAACGTCGTACAACCATTATACCTTGTAATTCTAATGTCATACTAACAAAGCACTTTGTTTAGTAACTTCTGATTTACATTATTTTTTTTTCTCTGCCACACAAGAGGTACATCGATCATCCATAACACCTCTCTTACTTTTGTTCCTCTTATTCCTTCAAAATGCCAGTAATCTCCTTCTCTTTCTATTATTACGGTCTACGGTCGTTGTACACATGGAATTGGAGATCCAAATACTGCAATTATATATGAATTGCTAAAGGCAAGTTTTTAACAGATACAGTTCTTAAGGCCTTTTATATATTTGAATTTTGTCTTCATTATATATTACAGTATAATCTTAGATCAATAACATACAGGATGCTTCCTTTGGGTCTCTACCTTTGAGGTACTCGCTGAAGATTGCTACTTAAAATAGTATCTTGTGTTAATATAAATCTTGTACAGAACTGAGGTTTACTTGGAGGAGTCCTATTTGAAATGTTTAATCAGCTTTACATAGGGCCAAATAAAAAAAAATGTTATATCCATTAAGGCCATAAGTCATTTTCTACAGCAATCTGTAACTAGTCAAACTCGCTTGCTCTTACCAATATCTAAGAATTATCACCACCTTATACCAACTATCCGTCACCATTTTTCCTGAATTCTACTGCTACTCACTTCCACATATCGCCAACATTTACTACTCAAGCTTAACTAATTAACTCAAGAACACTTTGAACTGTGATTAAAAAAAAGAAGGATTAGCCTTAACATACCTGGCCATAAATTGATTGGCTTTCTAGTTCAAAAACCTGCATCAATGGTATCTAGACAAGATATTGCCAATTAGAAGACAAGAACAGATAATACTATCTTCATTTTCATTGACTCGTTTAAAAAGAGGTCCCAATATTTCAACCACCCTCCAACCGTTTCCTTCCATAGAGTAAGTATGCCACAATAGTTTTAACTAGGCATGCTGAGTTAATTTGACTTGCATTTTATATCAGTAGAGTACTGTTAATATAGCTGGAAAAATAATAACTTTTCAGAAGGAAAACTGGATTAGATGAAACATGTTAGCATAGAATCCCAAATGCTTTAATGTTTTTCATAAACAATTTTTAAGAATTTGGATGTAATTTAACTATTAGTTTTAATCATCTTCCTTCCAAATTATGTGTCAGTGCCAAAATGGTAGAAAAGCTTTAACAACTTCACCTAACTTGCACACATGACGTAAACCCATATTATGGCACATTTTAGTAACAGAAATAAGCAGTCAAACTGGATGCAACTCCATCTTCGTCTAAGTTGAAGGACTAAGTAGTACTTATATCTTTTTTGCTCTTCCCACACAATTATATTGATCTCTACACTGCTTGAACTCTACTCCAACAATTTAACTGATCATGTTTTCAGCTTCTTCCTGCTCCAATTAATTAGTTCCTTTTTGAGGAAAACTTTTTCCTGATTAAAGAACGGAAATAATGTAGAATAATTTAATGAATAAAGAACAGGAAATAGAGAGGTAGGATATCAATTAAGTAAGAAGAATCCAGACGGTAGCCGAACCCACTAAAATACTTGTGTTCTGAATATGCCACGTAGAATGTAAACCAAAGAATCATCCATCTCCAATTTAACTTGCTGCCACGTTAGATGGCTAATCAAGTTTATCCAAATAATCTAATTATTAGTTAAATTCTTACTAAAAATTATCTCAAATTACTTAACATAATATACTTTACTATTATGATCATGTGGTATTATATAAAATGAATACATATATTTTTATTTCAGTAAAATATCCATATAAAAAATAAATAAATAAATAAATAAATAAAATATATATATATATATATATATATATATATATATATTCTCAACTTATAATTTTCCTAATCTCATATAAAGATTAAAAATTTTCGTAGGCTTAATTCTTAAAATTGTAAAAAGATAACATTCTTTTCTTGTGAGAAAATAAGTTCTATCTTTACAATAAAGAAAATCTCATAAACTTTCTCATATTATGTGTATAGTTTAAAACATATTTGAAAGTAGTAATATTAATAACTATATAAAATCATATTTTTGAAACCATTTTTTTTCTTTACAAAATGTTCCACTAAAAATACAATATCAAATATATATATAATGGTGTCAATGTTATTAAACTTACGGGGTGTAACATTTATGATAGGCGCCATCATGACCGGGTCAGTTTTTCGGTAGTGACACCAACGCCACCAAATCAACGGTCAAGGAGCTGGAGCAAGTCATATTGATCGAACACTTGCCCGATCGGAAGGCATACCTGGGCATGGAGTAAATTACTGAGCTCTAGAAAAAACTCATAAATTTATAGCTAACATAGATTGTTTCGCTCGGTCCCATCTAGACATGACACGGATCCCGCTAAAAACCACTCACAAGCTAAGCTTGGATCCGAAGTTCCTGTAACGACCCCACCGGTCGTTTTGAACAAGTACAACCTCATCTCCCCATATACTGCTAAATTCATGCTTCACGGTTCTTATGTAACTTGCCGGGAGAATTGGTTCGGGTTCGGAAAGGTTTTTGAAAGGAATTGAGACACTTTGTCTCCAAGAAGAGAGTTTAAGTTGAATTAAATTGACCGGAAGGTTTAATATGAGTAAACGAATCCAAAATGGAATTTTAATGTTTTCAATAGCTTCGTATGGTGATTTCGGACTTAGACGTATGTCCGAATATGGATTTAGAAGTCCATAGGACAATTCGACGCATTCTGGCGAATAATAAAGCTGGTGTATTCTAATTATATTATTTTATAAGTGGAAGAGGTCTATTACCATGATGGATACCAAATGGATATGATAGCAAGTGTATGAGGCGTACTATAAGACATATGGGGTCTAAGGAAAGTCCTAAGTCTAAGCCAAGTTGGAAAATTACATAATAGACTAAAGTTGCAAATGAGTACGCGCAAGACTTCACTTTGGACGAGCATATATACTTTTTATATAACGAGTTGTGTGATGCACAACTTATCAAATTAAAGCTCTTTGAGTCTAGTTTCCAACGCTTCAAACCGTTCGTCATTTGGACACTTCTACAAGAAGTTATGACCAAATTACCAAAGCAGCGCAGAAATTTGCACTACCGCGGCGCCCCACGCGGCGCACGGCGGAATTTCCAGAACGGTCCGAAATTTCATTTCCAGACATATTTTAAACAGACGCCCCGCACCCCGCGGCACCCTACGCGGCGCAGCAGTACAAAAATGGCTTTTTCTGACTCGACCC
This sequence comes from Nicotiana glauca, assembly GCA_026770625.1. Taxonomy (NCBI): domain Eukaryota; kingdom Viridiplantae; phylum Streptophyta; class Magnoliopsida; order Solanales; family Solanaceae; genus Nicotiana; species Nicotiana glauca. The sequence continues at coordinate 41,726 of MU678360.1, forward strand.
CTATTTCATTTAACTCGTTTAGGGTTCATATTTTTGGGTATTTTCTGGTGTTTTAGAGAGAGGGGAGAGCATTTTTAGAGAGAGAAAGAAGCATAAGTGTTTTGGTTCATCAAAATATTGTCCAAAACCTGAAATTCCTCAAGTTCTTCATCAAACAGGTAAGAATTTCTCTTTCCCCAATTCTTCAATTTCGAAATCTAACTAGAAATAGGTAATTAGTAAGATGATTCATGAATGTTTGAGTATTAGTTATACATGCTTGTAACAATAAGGTTATGGGAAGATTGTTGAGTTCAAATAGGTAAAGATTGGGTTAAAAATGGTAGAAATCTTCAAAACTTTAATTGAGGATTTGAAAGGCTATCCGATGTCGGAATTTGATAAATTTTGTATGGTTGAACTTGTATCGGAACGAGTATTCGGATTTCGTAAGTTTTTCTGGGATTCATGATGTGGGTCCCGCTGTTGAATTTTAAAATATATTTTTGGATTTTATCTGGAATATTAGTAATTTCATATGGAATCAATTCGTACGATATATATTGAGTATATTAAATTATTATGACTAGATTTGAAGCTTCAGACGAATTCGCGAGGCAAAGGCTTGTTGGAATTTTGAATTGGTTGCAAAATGAGGTAAGTGTTTGGTCTAACCTTAGCTTGAGGGATTAAGAGTTGTGTCCTATTTGTTATGTGTTAATTGTGGAGTATGACGTATATGCATGGTGACGATTATCTATATGTTGGTGTCAAGCATGCCCGTGAGTCTTGTATTATAATTGTTATGATTCCGTTGTAGTTTATTGTGCTTCCTGTGTTATTATTATTATTGTTCCCTTGCCGGGATATTTGTTTAATATTATTGTTCCCTTGCCGGGATGTTTGTTTAATATTATTGTTCCCTTGCCGGGATATTTGTTTAATATTATTGTTCCCTTGCCGGGATGTTTCTTTGATATTATTGTTCCCTTGCTGGGATGGTTGTTTTGATAGTATTGTTCCCTTGTCGGGATGTTTGTTTAATATTATTGTTCCCTTGTCCGGATGTTTGTTGATATTATTGTTTCCTTGCCAGGATTCTTTTGTGATTAGTGTTGGCAACAATAATGAAATGGGAGCGGGTGGTACGCCTACCACAAGAGATAATAAAATGGGAGCGGGTGGTACGCCTACCACAAGAGATAATGAAATGGGAGCGGGTGGTACGCCTACCACAATATATAATAAAATGGGAGCGGGTGGTATGCCTACCACAAGATATAATGAAATGGGAGCGGGTGGTACGCCTACCACAACTTATATTGATTATTGTTATTGGCCATAGTTATCGGTGACATATTGTGCACTGTGTTGATAATAAAATAGGAGCGGGTGGTATGCCTACCACAAGATATAATGAAATGGGAGCGGGTGGTACGCCTACCACAAGATATATGAGAAATGGGATCGGGTTGCACGCCTGCAACAAGATGTGATCTGAAAGTGAAATCTGCCTTTGTTTTCCTTATTCTTGTTAGTGGCTGGATTTTGATTCCTTATAATGTTGATGCCACACACTTTCTATTGTTGTGTTTATTTGTTGTTATCAATTCAAGTGTTTAAACTGTTTGAATTCCTTTACTGTTGTGACCCTTCGTGTTAGAACCTACAGTGTTTGCATTATTTCACCGTATTTATACATATATATATTTCAACACTTCAAGCTTCAATAATTGTACTTTACTTAAAAGGAATTGCTACTATGCTTTGATTTATTGATTTCTCATGTTAAAGGTAATGATTCATTCGATATTGTACTTTAATTGAAAAGGTTATTTTCTTTATCAAATGATTTCTAAAAATACTTCATCTCTTCTTGTTGATTTCCTAATTGGTTTGGAAGTTGTACCCTACTTTATGTTAAATAAATGAGGCTCTTTGAACATTCTTAATTATATCGGGTTATGGACCCTGTGAACTCAGTAACATGAGAATATTGTTGTGCAATGTGAGACAGAAATATGTGGGCACAAGGTGCTGGAAAAAATATTGTAGTTTTATTTAATTGCACGTGAGTTATCCGTGCGGTTGTAATATAAATATGGGCACGAGATGCCATAAAATATGAAAGTGGGCTGAGACCTATATTATTATAATTATGAAATGAGGCGTCACAAGTTGACCTTTACTCGAAGGAATTATATTCGAAAGATACTTATTTGAAAGATATTTATTTGAAGGATATATATTCGAAATATATATATTCATTGAAAAGCATATTATCTCAGAGATTATTACTTGAAGGATTCAAAGGCGAAAGGCTTATATCTTAAGGACTTCATTAATTGATTGTACTTGTATTTATTGTTTATTGAGAAACAATTATGTTATCCTTGTTGCCTGCTATTTATATCATTGGTTGATCATTATTGCCATCACTGTTATCTGCTTCCTATTATTTTGTACGCTATCTTGCGCATTTTTATTTGGTAGTCTAGTCCTAGCCTCGTCACTAATTCGCCGAGGTTAGGCTAGGCACTTACCAGCACATGGGGTCGGTATTGCTGATACTACACTTCTGTATATTTTTGTGTGCAGATCCAGGTATTTGATCGATAGTAGTTGTTCGTTGCGGTGGAGACTCAAGGTAAACCCACAACAGCATTCACGGTCATCGGAGTCACCTTCAATCGTACTTATTTCCATTTGTTCCCTTTGTTTCGGAATAGTGATGTATTTATTTTGTATAACTGCTCTTAGAAAGGCTTGTGACTTGTACTACCGGTTTTGGGAATGGTAAATTGCTTAGAGAAATTTTATTTTAAGTTAATAAATAGCAATGTTAGTTCAGTTAATGTTAGGCTTACCTAGTTTAGAGACTAGGTGCCATCACGACTCCTTTGGAGGGATTTTTGGGTCGTGATAGTTCCACCCGGTTAAACAGGAGAGGAGGCCTCAATCCGAAGTGAAGCATGCATTCATCAAAGACGAGTTATCCAAACTCCTTAGAATAGGTTCCATTCGGGAAGTTAAATACCCGGATTGGTTGGTTAACGTAGTAGTAGCGCCTATAAAGGGAAATAAATTATGAATATGCGTAGATTACAAAAATTTGAACAAGGAGTGCCCCAAGGATTCTATTTCTTTGCCTAACATCGATCGCATAATCGATGCAACGAACGGGCATGAGATACTCAGCTTTCTCGACGCCTATTCCGGGCACAACCAAATCCGAATGGACCCTGGCGATCAAGAAAAAACTTCCTTTATCATTAAATTCGGCACCTATTGTTATAACATAATGCCGCGCGGACTAAAATATGCCGATTCCACTTATCAACGCCTAGTAAATCGAATATTCGAAGAACAAATAAAAAAATCAATGCAAGTTTACATTGACGACATGTTAGTGAAGTCCCTGTGAGTAGAGGACCATTTGAATTTGAAGTAAACCTTCAACATACTGAAGAAATACAATATGAATCTAAACCTGGAGAATACGTGTTCGGGGTCGAGTCCGGGAAGTTTCTTGGATTCATGGTATATAATCGAGAGATCGAGATTAATCTCGACAAAATCAAGGTGTAGAAGATATCACTATGGTAGATAGTGTCAAGGTCGTTCAAAGGCTAACCGGGCGGATAGCCGGCCTAGGTCGGTTTATATTGAGGTCCTCCGATAAGAGCCATAGGTTCTTCTCAAAGGCGGCTGAAGCTCAAATCAGGTAAGGCAAGGGCTTTAGGCCCCATAAATTTGAAGGCCCCACTTTTTAGTAGTTTTAGGTTTATGTATTTATTTTTCTTTTAGAAAATTTAAGTATTTAATGTGAAAAGCTATACTTTTTCTATGGAAAAGAAAAATGAACGTTTACTTTTACCATTATTGCATATTGGGATATGAATCATTACTTTTACTGTTTTGCCTTTTTAGGAGTGATTTTGTTTTCATATTTATTCACAACTACAACGTTGAAACCATACTTGCCTTCTTCTTCTTTTCTACATTACTTTTAGAAAGCTTTATGATAATTTTTACTCCTTCCGGTCAAAAGAATTATAAGACTCTTGTGATCAATTTTTGTGGAATAAATACAAAGTTGGTAAGTACGAATTTTTTTCAATGATAACTTTTTTCTTTCTTTTCGAGCATTTGTTTTCTACATATTGTACTTATGACTGATTTTGGCAGTTATTAGTCAATTAAGAGAGGATTGAAAAAAATAAAATTTTACAATATGTATTAATTTTTTATTACTTAAAATTTTACAATATGATATGATTGTAATCTCATAAGACTCATATTCACAATGAAATTTTTCTGTTGCTTATTATAATTTAGAGTTAAAATTTTAATCAGTTTAAAAGTCTACTTTGTTGGCAAAAGTCGGTCGAAGAGTATTGTATATATTTTCGATTGAAGATGACTGAATATACTAAATTGTGTATTTTTTTTCCAGGTTTTCAAGCACAAAAACATTAAAAAGTTATTTGGGGATCAACTTATCAATTGAATCAGGTTATATTGTTCTAACCTTTTGTTAATTTTTTTTAATCTAAATTCTGTCATTTTTTATATTTTTACTGCATAGATATACTATAGTTTTTGTTATTTACTAGAGTATAAATATGCCTACAGTAACGATACGACCGATCGTTTTGAGATCTAGCGAGGCGTTCAGCAGTCTGAGGCTATGAGCAACTTCATTTCAGTATTATGACTTGTACGCATGGTCGGAATAGAATTTCGGGAAGTTCAGAGTTGATTTGGAAAGAGAATTCCCATTTCGGAAACTTAAAGTTGAAAGAATTAACTAGGATTGGAATTTTGAGTAAATGACCTCAGAATTGGGATCTGAAGGTTCCAGCAGATTCGTATGATGATTTCGGACTTGGGCGTATGCCCGGTCCGGGTTTTGGATAACCCGGGAGTATTTTGACGCCTATTGTGGAAGTTAGCATTTTAGAAGAAATTTCATAAGTTTGGCTTGAAGTGCATTTCAGTGTTATCAGTGTTCATTTGGGATTCCGAACATGTGAATAGCTCCATATGGTAATTTTGGAGTTGGGAGCGCGATCAGAAGTGAATTCGGAGGTCCGTAGGTCATTTTGGAGCATTTGGCTAAAGATAGAAATTGGAGGTTTTTGAGAAGTTTGACCGAAAGTGGACTTTTTGATATCGGGATCAGAATCCGATTCCGAAAGTTGGGGTAGGTCCAAAATGTCGAATATGACTTGTGTGCAAAATTTGAAGTCAATCAGACGTGATTTGATATGTTTAAACATCGAAAATAGAAGTTTGAAATTCTAAAGTTCATAAAGCTTGGATTGAGCGTTGATTCATGATTTTAGTGTTGTTTGATGTAATTTGAGGCCTCGAGCGAGTCGGTAATATATTTTGGGACTGGTTGGTATGATTAGTTAGGGTCCGGAGGGCCTCGGGTGGATTTTGTGTGGTTAATAGATCGCAATTTGGAATTTTAGATAGCTGAAGGGGTCAAGTTGCTGGTATAACTGCTTTTGTGGAGGGTTGACCGCAGAAGCGGCCCCGCAGAAGCGAGAGATTTAACAGCAAATGCGGTTTTGGGCTAGGATAGAAGGGAATGCAGAAGCGGCCCAAAATCCACAGGAGCGAAACCGCAGAAGCGGTAGCAGCCTCGCAGAAGCGGCTCAAGGCCAGGCGGCCCAAGATCGCAGAAGCGGCCCAATATCCGCAGAAGCGGAATCGCAGAAGCGGTGGGCCTGTCCGCAGAAGCGAAATGGGATGGGAGCCCCATGTCCGCATAAGCGGCGTTTGCACCGCACTTGCAGAACCGCAGAAGCGGTCAAGGGACCGCAGGTGCGGAAATAGCTGGAGGCAGAGAGTTGTTTTAAATCTGGGATTTTGCCATTCTTCTTCCATTTTTCTCTTGGCATGGGCGATTTTGGAGTGCTTCAAGAGGGGAATTTGTGTCATCAACATCAAGGTAAGTTATCCCCGTCTACTTTGAGTTAAATACATCAATTATGCATGGATTTGAGCATGAAATTTGTAGAAAACTTAAAGTTTAAGGGAAGACCTAGAAAATTATTGTTCATGGAATTTAACCACGATTTATGGTATGGAATTAGGAGAAAATCATATATTTGAGTTCATGAGTCTATGGGTAAACTTTATCTTTGAAAGATTTCAGAATCCGGGCACGTGGGCCGAGGGCATTTTTATCAACTTTTCGATCGAGGTTAGGAATTGTTATAAATTGGTTTATAATGGGTACCTTAGCATATATTAATGGATTTGCATAATTATTGGCTAGTTTGGAGCGTTGTGCGTCAATTAGAGTCTTCGAAAGGGCGTGGAATGCCGGTTATGGATCTTCAAATCGAGGTGAGTCTCTTTTCTAACCTTGTAAGAGGGAATTGTCCCCATATGTGAGTTAATTGGTTTGGTGCTCCTATTTGTGGGGGCTACGTATGCACGAGGTGACGAGAGTCCGTGCGTAGCTACTATTATGCTATTATCCGGGTAGTCTAGGACTCAAAAGCATGCTATACTTGGATTAATTGTAAACTTTTCGACATATGAACTGCTTAAATCACCTCGAGTTAGTAAATGAATTTCCACAAAAGATTTAAATTTCATTTTCAAAAAAATCTTTAAAAGAGAATTGGCTTTTCTATGGATAATTGTTCCATGTTGACTACTTGATTGACTGTCTGTGTGTGTTAAATTTTGGAACGGGCTGAACGCCTCGGCAGATTAAATAGATGCATCTATAGGCGCGTCGTCGACCCTCGGCAAGTGCACAGTTTATTTCTGTTGGATCGGGCCGTCGCCTCGGCATAATATGCGCATGCTTGCATTGCTTATCCTGAAACTTATTGAAGAAGTTGATATTGCCTTTTTATGGCCGCTATAAACTATAAAGATAACGAAAAGTAAATCTTGGAATTTCATTGTTATTTGAGAAGGTGTTACCTGTTTTCTTGCTCTATGAGTTATAATTGCTAGATAAATCCATGTTATCCTCACATCTTCACTATATTATTATTGGACCACTAGTAAGTATCGAAGTTGACTATCTCGTCTCTACTTCTTCGAGATTAGACGGGATACTCATTCAGTACACGTTGTTTTCGTACTCATACTATACTTTTGTGTATTTTTATTGCACATGTATATGTAACTCTACCGGTCTACTGGGCGTAGCAGCATAGATGATTCTGGGAGTAGGTGAGTGACATTATTCGAGGCGGTCTACAGCTAGTATAGTCCCTTCCAGTATATTGTATTTATTTCCTGTCCACTTTATTCCGGACGAATGTTGTATCTTATTCCCTTATCAGTAGATGCTCATGCACTTATGACACCGGATTCTGGGATGGTTTTGAAATATTTTGTACTAATTTCTTATTATTTAATTTGAATCGAAGCAGTTATCTTTTCATTTTATGAAAAATTGAAGGAAAGTCTTAGCTTTCAAGATTGTTAAAAAATGAGAACTTCATCAAATAATTTGGGTTGGCTTGCTTGACAGCAGTGTCCGGCGCCATCACGACCCTTAGTGAATTTTAGGTCGTGACATCTACTAGAAAATATGAATCTGATTATGCAAAACTTCAACAAAAAAAAAGTGAAGAATTGAAACTTTAATACAATCCCAAAAAGGAGTACTTGATAAATTTTTATCAAGTAATATAAATTCTAAACTGAAAAATGGGGGAGAATGTTCTTTGAATGAACAAGTTACTAATCTAGTTGAGTTAGATGATAATAAAATCTAAGAAAAAGAAGAAGCTAGTGAGAAATCTGACATAGATCCTCAAAAAAAATCAAGAACTTTTAAATGAATTGAATACTTGCACTCCTAAAAATATATATGATCCTAGCCAATGGACTGATGTAGATACAAAGTTGAGTGATCTATTATAAAAAAAAAAGACTAATTAAAATTACATAAATAGATTTTTCCACGGATAAATTCCTAAGATATTTTTCTACTACACATTATATTTAAAAGTTTCCAAACGGGAAAAGATATGAAAGGAGATGGTTAATTTATTCTAAAGACTTCGATAAAGTATTTTGTTTTTGTTGCAAGTTACTTACTACAACTTCTAGTGCTTGTAGCAGTAAACTAGCTAGTGAAGGAACAAGAGATTGGAGAAATCTTAGCATTAAACTCAAAGACCATGAAACTACGAATGAGAATATTATTAATATGAGTGCATGGATTGATTTAGAATGAGATTGCACAAAAATAAAATAGTAGATAAAGATGTTCAAGAATAAATTAGTAGAGATACAGAGCACTGAAAAAATATATTGACAAGAATAATTGCTGTGATAAAAACACTTGAAAAAAATAATTTGGGATTTAGGGGGAAAAGTAAAAAGATATACCAAGAAAATAATGGAAAATTTTAAAGTCTAATTGAAATGATTGCGGAATTTGATCCAATCATGCAAGAACATGCTCGGCGAATTAAGCATGATAAAATTCATAATTATTACCTTGGACATAATATACACAATGAATTGATATATTTGTAAGCAAGTGAAATTAGAAATAAAATTATTTAAAAAATAAAAGAAACAAGTATTTCTCAATCATACTTGATTGCACTCAATATATAAATCATCAAGAACAAATATCTTTTATATTGCGGAGTGTTGATATTTCAACAACTCCAATAAAAATTACTGAATACTTTTTAGAATTTTTAAAAGTGGATGATACAAGTGAAAAAGGTTTTTTGAGGTTATTATAAATGAGATAAAAAATATTGGATTTGATATTGATAATTTAAGAGGACAAGAATATGACAATGGATCCAATATGTAGGGTAAACACCAAGGAGCATAAAAAAGATTTATCGATATAAATCCTAGATCATTCTATACACCAGGTGGTTGTCATAATTTAAATTCGGAAAAGGGCCAAATATACTCCTCTACTTTCAAATATTGTTTACCTGTACTCTTCGTTATACTATTGGGCTATCCATACCCTTACTGTCATACTTTGGAACAAAAATACCCCTATTATGAATGGCGTGTCATGTGGTAGCACAACATTAAATGACACATTTCTTTTTTTTTACCCAACCCGTTTTACAAAAAACCCACAACCCGAACCATATTTTAATTTTTTGGTTTTTTAAAGAATTTTCTTTTTCTAAAACGTTAAAAAAAAATTACAAAAATTGTTTTTTTAACAAAATAGTTTTTCTGTAAAAATATATTTGTAAAAACTGAAATAAAATTGTAAAAAAAGAAAAAAAAAATCAGTTTTTAACAAAATATTTTCAACAAATTATTTTTGCTTTTGAAAAATATTTTTTTTCTTCATTATTTTTTTTAAAACTGGAAAAACAAACTTGTAAAAACTGATTTTTTTTTTGTAAAAACAGAAACAAAGATATTTATGTTTTAACAAAATATTTTTGTTTTTTAAAAGCTGAAAAAAATTAGATTCAACAAAATATTTTCGTTTTTGATTTTTTTTTATTTTTTCAGTTTTTTAAAAGAATTTTAGTTTTTAAACTAGAAAAACAAGTTTGTAAAAACAGAAAAAATATTTTTGTTTTTTAAAAACGGAAAACAATATTTCCAACAAACTATTTTTGCTTTGGAAAATGTTTTCTTTCTTCATTTTTTCAGTTTTTTTAAGATTTTCTTTTTGTAAAAACTGAAAAAACAAACTTGTAAAAACTTTTTTTTGTTGTTGGTAAAAACAGAAAAAAATCATTTTTTAACAAAATATTTTCGTTTTTTAAAAACTAAAAAATATTTTCAACAAAATATTTTCGTTTTTGAATTTTTTTTCTTCAATTTTTTGAAAGAATTTATTTTGTAAAAACTGGGAAAACAAATTTGTAAAAACAGGAAAAAATATTTTTTGTTTTTTAAAAAAATATGTTCGTTTTTTAAAAACTGAAATTTAAAAAAAAAAATTGGAAAAAATGAAAATAGGAGTCGGGTTGTGGGTTTTTTTAAAAACGGGTCGGGTAAAAAAAAACGGGTTGTTTTAATCTGGTGTTGCCACGTGGCACTCCATCCAAAAATAGGAATATTTTTATTTCAAAGTATGACAATAGAGATATAGATAATCCAATAGTATGACGGTAAGGGTATGGATAGCCTAATAGTATAACGAAGGGTACAAGTAAACAATATTTGAAAGTAGATGGGTATATTTAGCTCTATTCCGATTTAAATTTGGTACTTTGTGATATGGCTAATTCTTGTACAAAAGCTATATCATTCTTTGGAGTGGTACACCATATATATTCACTTTTTTCTTCTCTACTAAGCGATGAAAAGTTTTAAAAGATAGTATACGCAACCTAACTCTTAAATCATTGTCACAAACATGTTGGGAAAGTCGTATTGAAAGTATCAAAGCGATAAGGTTTCAAACTCCACAAATAAGAAATACTTTATTGAAATTAGCAGAAGCTAGTGAGGATCCAAAAACTAAAAGTGAAGTTAATTGTTTAGCGACATACGAGCTTCAAAATTTTGAGTTTTTATTAGGCATGACTATTTGGTATGATATGATGTTTGCTGTTAATTCAGTTAGTAAAAGTTTGCAATCAAAAGATATGCATATTGAAGTAGCCATACATCAACTAAGAGGCCTTATTTCTTATTTTCAAAAATATAGAGAAGAAGAGTTCACAACTGCTATAATTTCTGCTAAGGAAATTACATCTGAGATGAATATAGAACCTGAATTTCGTAAAACAACGTGTAATCTATAGAAAAAAAATAATTTGATGAGAATGTTGATAATGAAACTACAAAGTCTTTTGAAGAATCTTTTAGAGTAGATTACTTTTTATATATAGTAGACCAAGCCATTCTTTCACTTCAAAATAGATTTGAACAATTCGAAGCGTAAGAACGTATTTTTGGTTTTTTGTTTAGTGGCAAAAAATTGAAGTCATTAGATGATGAGAATCTGAAAATATATTGCCTTAACCTTGAAATGTCTTTAAGACACTGTCACGACCCCGGTTCTCCCTCCATGAACCATCGTGGCGGCACCTAATCTCTACGACTAGGTAAGCCAAACAATGCGAAAAATAACCAAAACTTGCGGAAGAAATATTTAAAAGCCGAAATAATGAAATAAAGAAGTGTTTAAAAGTGTCGCTCGGCATACACAATAACAACTCTTGAAAACTAAATACATTTCTCAAAACACGAAATCTCATGATCACAAACCTTTGAATGTCTACAAGTGTCTAACACCAGAATGTCTAACAAGAAACGAAAGTACAGAAGGGCTAATATAAAAGGAAAAGTAGAAAGGGACTCTCCGCTCTGCGGACGCGACAGATATATCTTGGAGTCTCTACAGCGCCTCGCCTCACGAGTGATAAGTCTGAGTAGAGGTACCTGGAACTGCATATGAAAAACATGCGCAGAAAGTGCATGAGTGCACCGCAGCGGTACTCAGTAAGTTCCAAGCCTAACCTCGGTCAGGTATTGACGAGGAAAGTCAAGGCTCTACTGAGATTAAATAAAATATAAGGTATAACAATATAAGGTAAAACATTACACTCGAAAGATAAGAGTGAGAGCTAAAACAAGATAGTAAGGATAACAATAATAATTGAAATAGAGACAGAGCAATCATAAGAAATATCACTTTTTACAAAGATAAATATCCGGGGATCTCTCAGTATCCCGAGGATCTCTTGGTATCCTCAATATATGCCATAGATCTTGATCACGCCCAACTCTAGTCTTAAAAAGGATCAGCGGTCGTTGCAAATATAATCCGGTTTACAAGTCCGGAGTCGAATCCCACAGAGAACTAAGGCTTAGCTGTATCTGTTTAATATTACCAAGAAGACAAGATTGAAAAATAAATAAACAGATGAAAACTAACTATGCTTGAATTGTAAACAATTGGAATAAAGGTTTAAGGTAATGGTTTCCCCCGTTGTTGATTTCCTTAATTGTTTGTTTCTTATAGTTGTGACTTAGTTGCCTCCATCAATCATGAACTCTCCAGCTACCATAAATCTCTCTCAAGCAATTATGATAATTTACTAGACGCACTCTCTCAAGATACGCTAGCTAGATTCACATTACAGTTCACTTAGATTGCACCCGAGGTATTGTTATCTCTAATCCAACCTCGAAACCCTCGGTTATGACTCTCGTCTATACTACGGGAGTGATGTTGTTCAAACAACTACCTAAATATGCACTCTCTCTCAAGCAGATACATAATAAATAGGAACGGCTAATTGAGGATCCTTTCAATTAACCACAATCAAAACGTAGTTGAACAAATAGAGATAAACAACCAATTCAAAACTATATTAATATAACAACCAAATCATCCCCAACGGGTTTCACCAAAACCCTAGAAAACGAATTAGCTATTCATAATAGTAAGTAAAACTACAATACTAAAAATCATAACCAACAATGAAAAATAGGAAGAGGAAGGAAAAACTTGTTGAAGAATACCCCGCCTTGCTCTTATTGTGTCTCTGCCTCCTTAGGTCAAATATGTGTCAAAAATATGTCCAACACTTCAAAAATACCATTTTTCCATGTATATATACCAATTAGGATCGGGCCCAAACAATTATACCTTCTCCTTGGCGATAAAGAACAATATTTCATGCCTGAACTGCCGCGGACGCGGCGTGGACCGCGGTGACGACCGTGGAAGGCACTGCCTCAAACCGCGGCGCGGACCGCGATGACGACCGCGGTGCACTTTCAACCGCATTTTGCACCCTGTTCCGTTTAGATTTGGAAAAAGGTAAAACATAAAAGTTGTATCCCTTTAAGTTAGATTTCCAACCATATATAATGTAGCCCAAATGGAGGTCTGAGGAAAAAGTTAGGTCTATTTTACTAGACAATGCGCAATATACCTCCTTGAGTCTTCGTTCGTACTTAATTATCAAATTTGACCCCCGAACACGATCCCGACTTAATTCCTTGAGCTTTATCTCAGAATTCAAAGCTTCAAATCACTTAAATTCATTCCATAACATCTATATAGCTCGGAATCACACCTACAAGGCATAAAACACATAATTAGTGCAAAATACTAGCGATTAAGACACAAACTCAACTAAAGTGCAGTAAATTAGAGCATAATAATCGACTAAAATACGTAATTATAGCCTATCATCAGATCTTTTGGTATCCCGAGGATCTCTTGGTATCCTCAATATATATGCAGGGATCTCTTCGTATCCCGAGTATCTCTTGGAATCCTCAATATACACTAAATATCTCTTGGTATTCGGAGGATCTCTTGGTATCCTCAATATACGTGCTGGGGATCTCTCGGTATCCCGCACTTCAGCTCAAATCATAATTATGTACAGGGGATCTACCGGGATGTCGTTCCGTAGTCCCAAATTAAAACACACAATGATATCACAAGGAATACTCAATTAAACTCAACTTCATACCAAAGTAGAACAGCTAATTCTAACGTAGCATGCTTCAAGTAATACAAACAAGGCAGTTAAAGCAAATAGATCAATTAAATCAATTAGACATGCTTCTTTAGACTAACAGCAGACTTAAATTCCAAGTAGTGTAAGCAGGAAAAGGAAAAAACAAAATTAAAGCTATTTTTAATGAAAACATGTTTTTCAACAATTAGCATGAGTACGCACTCGTCACCTCACGTACAAGGCATTTCAATTATCACAATACAAATCCTAAGGGGAATGTCCCCCATACAAGGTTAGACAAGTCACTTACCTCGAACCGGCTCAATGTCAACCCGAAACCACGTTTTTGCTACTAGTACTCGACCCAAAATGGCTCAAATCTATTCAATTAAATTGCATAATGTAAATAACACTTCAAGTAACTAATTCTACAAACAAATTCTAAGCTAATACGCGAAATTAGGTAAAATAACCAAAATGTCCCTCGGTCCAACAACTCGAAATCGGGTAAAATTTATTGTTTCAGAATTTGTATACTCTCACGAGTTCATGCATACCAAAATTATCAAAATCTAAGGTCAAATTCCCAATCAAAATTTGAATTCTAGGTCTAAGAACTTTCTTCCAATTTTGCCCTAATTTTCATCTCCAATCCGAAATTAAATAATGGATTTAGGTGTAGATTCATGGAAATTAGTCTAAACTAGCAAGAATTACTTACCCAAAATACCAAGGTGAAAATGTCTCTTCAAATCGCCAATCCTGAGCTTGCAAATCAAATTTTCCAAGTTTTGAACTAAACCATCGATCATGTCCCTTTTCTGCCCAGTGAAACTGCATCTGCGGCCCTGGGACTACACCTGCGGTCTCGCTTCTGCGAAGCCAAGGCCGCTTCTGCGACTTCTCTTTAAATCCATTTTCTGCTTCTGCGAAAGGCTTTCCGCACTTGGGTTTCGCATGTGCGTCCCCCTTCTCGCACTTGCAGCTCCTGGAGCTGGACCAGTTTCTGCTTTTGCGGTCCAATAGTCATTTCTGAAGCACCGCACCTGCGATCCCCACACATGCAGGTGCAGTTATGACAGGTTTAGCAATGCAAATTCTTCCTAAGTCCAAATTCAACTTCCGTTAAGTACCCAAAACTCATCCGAGCCCTCGGGACCTCAACAAAACATGCCGAACAATCCTAAAACATCATTCAAACTTGTTCCAAACCTTCGGAACGCTCAAAACAACATCAAAGCACCAATTTAGCATCGGATCCAAGCCTGAGAACTTCAAAACTCTCAAAATATGCTTTCGGTCAAAAAGTCTATCAACCTCGTCCGAATGACCTGAAAGTTTACACACACATCACATTCAACGCTACAGAGCTACTCCAACTTCCAAAATTCCATTCCGACCCTCTGATCAAAATCTCACTATCGAACCGGAAACTTCAAAAATTCAACTTTCGTCATTTCAAGCCTAAATTAGTTACGGACCTCCAAAACACAATCCAAGACGCTCCTAAACCCGAAATACCCAACAGAGCTAACGGAACCATCAAAATTCCATTCTGAGGCCGTCTTCACACTGTTCCGACTATGGTCAAATTTTTAGAATTTAAGCTCTCATTTAGGTACTAAGTGTCTCAAACTCTCCGAAACACCCAATAATTCCTCCCGGCAACTCACAATAGCAGAAACAAACACAGGAAAAACAGTTAACAGGGGATCAAAGAGTTAATTATTAAGACGACCGGCCAGTTCGTCACATCCTCCTACACTTAAATATTCGTTCATCCTTGAACGAGCATAGAGACATACCTGAAGTAGTGAAAAGATAAGGGTGACGGTTGCGCATATCATGCTCAGTCTCCCAGGTCGCCTCCTCGATCGGCTGACCCGGCCACTATACCTTCACTGATGTAATGCTCTTTGACCTCAGCTTTCTAACCTGCCTGTCCAATATTGCCACTGGCTCCTCAACATAGGATAGATCTCTGTCCAACTGGACCGAACTGAAATCCAACACGTGCGATGGATCACCGTAATACCTCTGGAGCATCAAAACATGAAATACCGGATGAACTCCTGCGAAGCTGGGAGGTAAGGCAAGCTCATAAGCAACCTCCCCAACACGCCTCAATATCTCAAAAGGGCCAATAAACCTCGAACTCAACTTCCCTTCCTTCTCAAATGTCATAACGCCTTTCCGATCCACGTAGCTCTTCTGTCTGGACTGGGATGTACGGAGTCTATCCTAAATCACCTTAACCTTCTTTAAAGCATCTTGAACCAAGTCTGTGCCCAATAATCAAGCCTCACCCGCCTCAAACCAACCCACCGGGGATCTACATCGCCTACCATATAAAGCCTCATACGGTGCTATCTGGACGTTGGATTGATAATTGTTGTTCCGCCAATGGCAAGAACTGATCCCAAGACCCTCTAAACTCAATCACACACGCATGGAGCATATCCTCAAGAATATGAATAGTGCGCTTGGACTGCCCGTCCGTCTAAGTGTGAAATGTTGTACTCAACTCCACCCGAGTACCCAAATGATGCTGAACGCCCCTCCAAAACCGTGATGTAACCTGAGTACCTCTATCTGAAATGATGGTAACTGGAATACCATGCAGACGAATAATCTTCCGGATATAAACCTCCGCCAATCGCTCCGAAAAATAGGTAGTGCACACAGGAATGAAGTGCGCGGACTTGGTCAGCCAATCCACAATCACCCAAATGGCATCGAACTTCCTCAAAGTCCGTTGAAGCCCAACTACAAAGTCCATGGTGATCCGCTCCCACTTCCACTCCGGAATCTCTATCTGCTGAAGCAACCCACCTGCTCTCTGTTGCTCATACATCATATGCTGACAATGGAGGCACCGAGCTACAAATCCAACTATATATTTCTTCATCCGCCTCCACCAATAGAATTGTCTCAAATTATGGTACATCTTTACGGCACCCGAATGGATGGAATACCGCAAACTATGGGCCTCCTCAAGAATCAACTCCCGAAGCCCGTCGATATTAGGCACACAAATCCGACCCTACATCCTCAATACCCCTTCATCACCAATAGTCACATCCCTGGAATCACTGTGCTGAACCGTGTCCTTGAGGACAAGAAAATGAGGGTCATCAAACTATTGCTCCCGGATACGATCAAACAAGGAAGACCGAGAGACACGCAAGCTAGAACCCGACTGGGCTCCGAAAGATCCAATCTCACAAACTGACTGGCTAGGGCCTGGACATCCATCGCCATGTCCCTCTCTGCTGCTGGTAAATAAGCCAAACTCCCCAAACTCTGTGCCTGATGGCTCAAAGCATCGGCCACCACATTGGCCTTGCCCGGGTGATACAAAATAGTGATATTATAGTACTTCAGCAGCTCTAGCCATCTCCTCTAACGCAAATTAAGATCCTTCTGCTTGAACAGATGATGTAGACTCCGGTGATCAGTATAAATCTACAAGGCACACCATACAAATAATGACGCCAGATCTTCAAGGTGTGAACAAGAGCAGCTAACTCAAGATTATGGACATGATAGTTCTTCTCATGTACCTTTAGCTGTCTGGATGCGTAGGTAATCCGTCCTGCATCAATACCGCTCCAAGGACAATCCTCGAGGCATCATAATAGACCGTATAAGACCTTGAACCTATAGACAATATCAAAACTGGGGATGTAGTCTAAGCTGTCATGAGCTTCTAAAAGCTCGCCTCACGCTCTTCCATCCACTGGAACAGAGCACCCTTCTGGGTCAATCTAGTCATAGGTGCTGCAATAGATGAAAACCCCTCAACAAATCGACGATAATAACCTGCCAGGCCAAGAAAACTACGAATATCGCTCGTTGAGGATGGTCTGGGACAACTCTACACTGCTTCCACTTTTTTTCGGATACACCATAATCCCCTCACTAGAAACCACATAACCCAAGAATGCCACAGAATCCAACCAAAACTCACATTTTGAAAACTTAGCATATAACTCCTTTTCTCTCAAAGTCTGAAGCACAGTCCTCAGGTGCTGCTCATGGTCTTTCCGACTTCAGGAATACACCATAATATCATCAATAAAGACAATGACGAATGAGTCAAAATATGGCTGGAACACACCGTGCATCAAATGCATAAAGGCTGCTGGGGCATTGGCCATCCGAAATGACATAACAAGGAACTCGTAATGACTATACCGAGTCCTGAAAGCAGTCTTCGGGATATCTGGATCCCAAATCTTCAACTGATGGTACCCCGAATGCAAGTCAATCTTAGAAAACACTCGTTCACCCTATAGCTGGTCAAACAAACCATCAATACGAGGCAAAGGATAACGGTTCTTCACTGTAACTTTGTTCAACTTGTGATAATCAATGCACATACACATAGAACCATCCTTCTTCTTCACAAACAAGACATGAGCACCCCACGGTGATACACTGGGCCTAATAAAACCCTTATCAAGCAATTCATATAACTAATCCTTCAACTCAGGAGGAGCCGTACGATATGAAGGAATAGAAATAGGCTAAGTTCCCGGCAATAGGTCAATGCTAAAATTAATATGTCTATCGGGCGGCATGCCCGGAAGGTCAGCTGGAAACACATCAGGAAAATCCCGTACTACTGAGACTAAATCAATAGAAGAGGTATCAGTACTGACATCTCTCACATAAGCTAGATACGTGTCACACCCCTTCTTAACCATACGCTGAGCTTTAAGGAAAGAAATAAGTCTACTAGAAGTGTGATCTAAAGCACCCCTCTACTCAATATGCGTTACACCTGGCATAGCCAGCATCACGATTTTGGTGTGATAATAAATAATAGCATAATGGGGCAACAACCAATCCATGCTTAAGATAATATCAAAATCAACCATGCTGAGCAACAATAAATTGGCTATGGTCTCAAAACTACTAAGAGCAACCAAACACGACCAATAAATGCGGTCCACGACAAGAAAATATCTTATAGGAGTTGAAACATAAATAGGGGAACTCAAAGAATCCCGAGGCACACCCAAATGCAGAGCAAAATAAGAAGACACATAATAATAAGTGGAGCCTGGATCGAATAGAACCAATGCATCTCTGTGACAAACCAAGACAATACTTGTGATGATAGAATCGGAGGTAACAACCTCGGTACGGGTAGGAAGAGCATAGTATCTAGCATGGTATCCCCCTCTAGGGCGACCTCTACCTCCCGACCTCCACTTCTAGCTGGCTGAGCAGGTGGGCTAACAACTGGTGCTGTGATCATAGCCTGAGAACTCTGTGGAGCACGTTGTGGTTGAGAAGTCTGTGGGGGCGCACTCCTCCCAAGTCTAAGGCAATCCCTCACCACATGGCATGTGTTACACCCACTCAAAACAAGCTCTAGGAGGACATGGCAGTTGTGAATGGCTCGGGCCAGGTCTACTGGACTGACCTCTGAAAGCACCCTGCACAGGAGGCGTATTAGATACTATAGGTGCATAATAAGGCTCCTGAGGCCTAGGAGGAGCTGGAATACCACTGGCTGCTGGAAGAGCTGAATGAATAGGGCGACTCATATAACCCCTACCATGATGACCTGCAGCTAGGGCACGGGCACCATAATAATGGCCTGACTCTCGAGACCTCATGGCCTCTCTCTCCTCTCTCTCCCTAGCATGCATACTCTCAATCCTCCTAGTAATGCTCACCACCTGTTGATAAGAAATATCCATCTCCAACTCACGAGCCATGCTAGACCTGATGTTGGGAGTAAGCCCCTCAATAAACTGGCGAACCCTCTCGCGAACAGTAGAAACCTAGGCTAGTGCATGTCTAGCCAAACTAGTGTAACTGACAATATACTCTGAGACAGTCATAGCACCCTAGCGCAAATGCTCAAACTCTGCATACCATGCATCCCTGAGGCTCTGAGGAACATACTCTTTCAGGAACATATCTGAAAAATATGTCCAAGTTAGGGAAGCTGCCTCATCCGGACTGTCTAACTCATAAGTACGCCACACTCATAGGTGGCCCCTCGAAGCTGGAATATAGTGAAAAAAACCCCACTCGATCTGTAAATACCCATGGTACGAAGGATACAGTAGCACTCATCTAGAAATCTCAGAGCATCCTCTGATTCTAGACCAATTGAATACATGAGGCTTATACTTCTTTAACCTCTCAAGCCTACACTGCTCATCCTCGGAAGTCGCTGCCCTATCCTCAGGCTGATCTGGAGGCATGGGCTATACTGAAATAACCTTTGGGACCTAATCAACATGCACTGACTGCTCAAGATTACGGGCGGGGGGAGTCTGTGCTCCTCCCATGGCCTGGAATGTGGCTTTAACAAGGGGAAACAACCATGCCTGAGTCAAAGTGGTGTACATGCTCATGAGCTGTGCTAGAGTCTCCTGAAGTGTTGGAGTGGTAGTAGCAGTAGGCGTATCAGGTGCCCGAGCTCCGACTGGCACTGCGGGTGCCTCATTGATAGCAGCTCGCACGGGTGTTGTGGCTGCACTGCGTGTGCATCCTCGGCCTCTGACGACTGTAATAGGGGGAGCAGGTGCCTGATCATCTCGGGTAGCATGTGTCCTCACCATCTGTGAGAGAATAGAACACAGGAGTTTAGAATTGAGATATCAATATCTCACACGACAAGGAAATCAAATAAAGTGGAATTTTCCTAACAGTTACATAGCTTCTCGTAGATAAGTATAGACCTCTCCATATCGATCAACGAGACTCTAATAAACTAGCTTGTGATTTATGACTCATATGAACCTAGAGCTCTGATACAACCTTGTCACGACCCCGGTTCGCCCTCCGTGATCCATCGTGACATCACCTTGTCTCTACGACTAGGTAAGCCTAACAATGCGAAAAATAACCAAAAACTGCGAAAAAAATATTTAAAAGCCAAAATAATGAAACAAAGTAGTGTTTAAAAGTGCCGCTTGGCATACACAATAACAACTCTCAAAAACTAAAGACATTTCCTAAAACCCGGAATCTCATGATCACAAGCCTTCGAATGTCTACAAGTGTCTAACTCCAGAATGTCTAACAAGAAACGAAAGTATAGCAGGGCTAATACAAAAGGAAGAGTAGAAAGAGACTCTACGATCTGCGAACGCGACAGATATACCTTGGAGTCTCAACAGCGCCTCGCCTCACAAGTGATAAGTCTGAGTAGAGGTACTTGGATTTGCACATGAAAAATATGCACAGAAAGGGCATGAGTACACCACAACGGTACTCAGTAAGTTCCAAGCCTAACCTCAGTGTAGTGACGAGGCATGTCAGGGCCCTACTGAGATTAAATAAAATATAAGGTATAATAGTATAAGGTAAAACAGTACAGTCGAAAGATAATAGTGAGAGCTAAAACAAGATAGTAAGGATAACAACAATAATTGAATCAGAGACAGAGCAATCACAAGATAAATATCCAGGGATCTCTCAGTATCACGAGGATCTCTTGGTATCCTCAATATATGCCATGGATCTCTTGGTATCCTCAATATATACTAGGGATCTCTTGGTATCCCGAGGATCTCTTGGTATCCTCAATATATGTGTTGGGGATCTCTCGGTATCCTGCACTTTAGCTCAAATCATAATTATGCACATGGGATCTCCCGGGATGTCGTCCTGTAGTCCCAAAGTAAACACACAACCATAGCATAAGGAACTCAATTAAACTCAACTTCATACCAAAGTAGAACAGGTAATTCCAACCTAGCGTGCTTCACGTAATACAAACAAGGTAGTTAAAGCAAATAGATCAATTAAGTCAATCAGACATGCTTTACTAGACTAACAGCAGGGTTAAATTCCAAGAAGTGTAAGCTGGAAAAGGAAAAAAATACAATTAAAGCTATTTTTAATGAAAACATGATTTTCAACAATTAGCATAAGTACGCACTCGTCACCTCACGTACAAGGCATTTCAATTATCACAATACAAATCCTAAGGGGAATGTTTCCCCACAAGGTTAGACAAGCCACTTGCCTCGAACCGGCTCAAAGTCAACCCGAAACCACGTCTTTGCCATGAGTACTCGACTCTAAATGGCCCAAATCTATTCAATTCAATTGCATAATGTAAATAACACTTCAAGTAACCGATTCTACAAACAAATTCTAAGCTAATACGCAAAATTAGGTAAAATAACCAAATCTCCCCTCAAGCCCACATCTCGAAATTGGTTAAAATTTATAGTTTCAGAATACTTATACTCTCACGAGTTCATGCATACCAAAATTATCAAAATCTAAGGTCAAATTCCCAATCAAAATTTGAATTCTAGGTCTAAGAATTTTCTTCATATTTTTCCCCAATTTCCATCTCCAATCCGAAATTAAATGATGGATTTAGGTGTAGATTCATGAAAATTAGTCTAAACTGAGCAAGAATTACTTACCCAAAATACCCAGGTGAAAATCTCTCTTCAAATCGCCAATCCCGAGATCCCAAATCAAATTTTCCAAGTTTTGAAATAAACCCTCGATCATGTCCCTTTTCTGCCCAGTTAAGCTGTATCTACGGCCCCATGACCGCACCTGCGGTCCTGCTTCTGTGGAGCCAAGGTCGCATCTGTGACTTCTCATTAAATCCATTTTCCCCTTCTGCAACAAACTTTCCACACATGCGGTTTCACAGGTGCATCTCCCTTCTCGCACCAGCGGCTCCTGAAGCTGGACCAGTTTCCGCTTCTGCGGTCCAATAGCCATTTCTGCGGTACCGCACCTGCGGTCCCACACACGCAGGTGCAGTTATGACATGTTCAGCAATTTAAATTCTTCCTAAGTCCAAATTCAACTTCCATTAAGTACCCGAAACTCATCCGAGGCCCCCGGGATCTCAACCAAACATGCCCAACCAATCCTAAAACATCATTCAAACTTGTTCCAACCTTCGGAACGCCCAAAAATAACATCAAAGCACCAATTTAGCATTAGATTCAAGCCTAAGAACTTTAAAAACTCTCAAAATACGCTTTCGATCAAAATGTCTATCAAACCTCGTCAGAATGACCTGAAATTTTACACACGAATCACATTCAACACTATGGAGCTACCCCAACTTCCGGAGTTCCATTTCGACCTTTGGATCTAAATCTCACTATCGAACTAGAAACTTTAAAAATTTAACTTTTGGCATTTCAAGCCTAAATTAGTTACGGACCTCCAAAACACAATCTGAACACGCTCCTAAATCCAAAATCACCCAACTGAGCTAACGGAACCATCAAAATTCCATTCCGAGGCCATCTTCACACTATTCCAACTACGGTTAAATTTCCAGAAATTAAGCTCTCATTTAGGGACTAAGTGTTCCAAACTCTCCGAAACTCCCAATAATTCCTCCCGGAAACTCACAATAGCAGAAAAAAATATGGGGAAAGCAGTTAATAGGGGATCAGGGCGTTATTTTTTAAGACAACCGATCGGGTCGTCACCGACATAATAGTCACTCTGATATTGACGGCCCAAACTTATTTTCTGAATTAAAATATTAAGGGAAATATTACAAGTAGAAGATAACACTCTAGTCGACATACTCAATCAGATAAAAAGACTTGATTCTTTTCCAAATGGCTATATTGCTTATAGAATAATGTTAATAGTTCATGTAATAGTTGCTTCTATAAAAAGAAGTTTTTCAAAATTAAAATTGATAAAATCTTATCTAAGAACAACTATGTCTCAAGGGAGATTAAATGGATTAGCCATTTTATCAATTGAAAAAGAATTGTCAGAGGAAATATATAATAAAAAGATTATTAATAAATTTGCCACTCAAAAAGCTAGAAAAATAGCCTTTAAATAAATTATATATAATTTTTTTAGAGGAACTTAAGGCCCCTAATTACAGTTTGGCTTTAGGCCCCAAACTGTATTGAGCTGCCCCTGGTTCTTCTCGTTATTGAAGAAAAATAATTACTTTTAATGGACCCCGGAGTGCCATCAAGCTTTGGTAGAACTCAAGTGGTACCGTTTGAGTCCACCCTTGCTACATACTCTGAAGGCAGAAGAACAGTTGTACATGTATTTAGCAGTATCTGAGATAGCGTTCTCGAACTGGCTAAAAGCCTAGGGGCCAATGTGGTTGAAGCTAAGTGCGACTCCTTCCTTACGGTAAATCAAGTCAATGGAACATTCAAATTAAAAGAAGAAACAAATGCGAAGGTACTTGGACAAATAACAGGTAACACTGCAGCGATTCAAAGAATGGATACTATAGTATGTACCCTGGGACCAAAATACCAAAGCCGATGCCCTGGCTAACTTGGAATCATCGGTTGATGATAAAGAATTTAGCTCAGGATCGGTCGTATAGCTCATGAAATTGGTAATGGAAGAAGGTGACACTGGAATAAACTAAACAAGTTTGACTTGGGACTGGAGAAATTAATAAATAAATAGACTACTTGAAGACTGGGAAGTTGCCCTCAGATCCTAAAGAATCGAGAGCTCTGCGTAAGAAGGAGGCCAGGTTTATCTTATCAAAAGGAACTTTGTACATAAAAACATTTGATGGCCCACTCGCCATATGCTTGGTGCTGGGAGACACCGAATACGTCATGAGAGAAGTTCACGAGGGCACCTGTAGAAACCATTCAGGGGCAGAGTCTTTGGTTCGAGAGATAATCCGGTCCGACAATTACTAGATTGACATGGAGAAAGATGCAAGGGACTTTGTATGAAGATGCGGTGGTTGTCAGAGCTATGCACTGATGATTGATCATCCCGGAGAGGTACTACACTCGATCTTGTCACCTTGACCATTCATGAAACGGGAAATGGACATTGTCGGTCCCCTGTCGTGGGCACCTGGTAAGGCTCAATTCATATTGTTTATGATTGACTATTTTTCTAAATGGGTTGAAGCTCAGGCATTCAAGAAGGTCTGGGAAAAAGAAATCACCGACTTCATTTGGGACCACATAATATGTTGGTTCAGTATACCGGCTGAGATAGTGTGTGACAATGGGAAGAAGTTCCTCGATGGCAATGTAAGCATATTTTTGTAGGACCATAAGATCCAAAAGATCTTGTCAACAACCTATCACCTTAGTGGGAACGGACAAGCGGAGTCTAGAACAAGACCATACTTCAAAACCTTACAAAATTTAACCGATGCCAAAGGTAAATGGAAGGAAATTTTGCCCGAAGTCTTGAGGGCATACCATACGAACTGAAAATCTATTACCAAGGACACTCTATTTTCACTAGTCCATAGTGCCGAAACACTAATAATAGTCGAGGTTGGGGAACCGATCCTTAGGCTCCGATATGTGACCTAAGAATCAACTGGTGAGGCTATGTCGCCCTAGTCCGGTTGGTCGCCCAAAAACAACGGATAGAAAGATATTACAACCAAAGAGCCAACCCCCGAAACTTCAATATCGGGGACTTGGTGTTAAGGAAAGTAACACTGAACACCCGAAACCCAAATGAAGGGAAGCTGGGACCGAATGAGGAAGCACCATACTGAGTCGTCAGGATTATCGTAGGTTCATACAAACTCAAAACAGGAAATGATGCACAGCTACCGAACAACTGGAATGTGCCGCACTTAAAATTGTACCATTGCTAAGGTACGATCTCATTCACTTTTTTCTTAAATATTACAAATTAGACTAACACTTGCAGGCAACAACCAAAGGAGAATGTGGTTGTTAGGTCTGACAGCATGCGTTGCACTCTTTTTACCTTGAGCACACATTAGACAGTGCCTAAACCTATAAGGCTACGGCAACACTAAAAATAATTCAGAGATGTCGGAAGCTCCTAACAAAAACATAAGGCCTTCAACAAAATTTTAACCTGTTCAAAGGTTACCCTCGACAAGGCATAGTCTAAAAACATTTAAGCAAGCATGTTGGTGACATTTCCAGTCACTCTGAGTTTTCACATATTTCAAGAAAAAATTGCATTGAGGATAGGTTTTGTTCGGACCTCTGAAAAATGACTTATTAACATGTTTGATTCTATAATAAGGCATTAGAAATATTTGAAATTGTAAAAGGATGCTAAGATAATAGACTTAAAAATTGCCAAAAGGGAAAATTTCTATATATTTCGGAATATCTTTACAATGGCCCAACAAAAACGGCCTCAACAAAATATATGTACAGGATACAAAAGCAAACAAAAATATCCTAAGGCATCTACACCTAATCTTCACCGGAACCCGACTCGTCACCAGAATCGTCAGGACCTTCGGATTCTTCAAAGGCCTCGAAGCCCTCTTCACCTCGAGGTTCAGCTAGCTTCTTGGACTCGACCTCAAGTCTTTTTTCCTTCTCGATCTCGGCAAATAGGACGAAGCCTCAGGCGTGGATTTCTATGAGGGTCTCCCTTCGGGATAGACGGCTCACGTACTCATTAGTAGTCTTCAAGCAGGCCTCGACTGCTTTAACATTGGCTTTGTATTGAGCTACCATCTTGTTAGCATTAGGCGAGGTTTCTTCCTACCTGGAACTCATTATTTCGAGCTCCTTACCGAGGGCATCCGTTCAGCGATGGCTGAGCCTAGTCGTGCTTGGAAGTTCTCATTTTGCTGAGCCCATATATCAACCCTCTCCTTCGCCACCCGAAGTTGAACTTCTACCAAAGAAAGATTCACCTGGGAGATTTCCTACTCTGAAGCCAGTAGATCCATTTTGTTCTTCCACCCATCGGCCAAGGCTTGGACCTCATCCATCTTCTTTTGAAGTTGGTCAATCTTGTCGATCTTTTGCTGGACCTGTGAGGTTTGGTTGCTAGCCACTACGACTAGTTCCTCGTTTCTAACTTTGAAGACCTTTACCTTTTCAACCAAGTCGGCATGCTCCCGCCTTAGGTCCGATGCCTCTCTCTGGGATCCTTCTAGCTTGGCTTGAAGGTTCTTAACGGCCCTTTCTTGCTCGCTGAGATGCTTGTACATATCCCTTTTCTGGGCAAGCTCCTTAGCCTCAACCTCGAGCTGGTTGAACTCAGCTCGATACTGAAGAAAGCTCTAGTGATATAGTACTGAGGCTTGTAAAAAGGTTAAAGATGTGAGAAATACCAAAGCCTAGGTGAAGTTCAAAGGAACGTAATGATCCCTTACCTGGTTCAACGCTTGCTGTGCCTCGTTGAAAAGGCACGACACGTCCACCTCATTCATTTTTTCCTGATCCTTCTTAGTCATCAGGAATTGAAGGTAGCTTGATAATCTCACGGGAGCAAAAAGAACTCTAGCATCCTCTGAGATGGCAAGAATTATCAATCTCTTGCGACCGAGATCCATATTCGGGGCGGGGAACTGATTGACCAACTTCAGGCTCGAACTCGGCCTGCCAACTTCCAAATACGGATCTTTCCTAAGAACTTCGAGGTCGCCCAGCCTGAAAAATTCTTCCAGAATGGACGAGTCCACACCATCAAAAAGGGAACGAAGAGGATCGTCCACATCGTGAACCCCTTTGTTTGACCTCTTCTTTCCCGCTCAGGCCTCTTCGAGCATGGATTCAGTGTAGGAGGGCAAACCTGAAATATCTATCACACTGGGTGCTTCCTTCAGAGCACAGCTTGCATCCCGGCAAGAGGGGGAGCGGTTCTTAACCCAACGTCTCCACAGCGATCTCCTGAGTCTGAAAGAGATCAACCTCCAATATCTCCCCCTCGGCTGCTGCCTGTTCCCTGGGAGAGATCGACCCATGGGCCATAAAAATATCTTCTTCTTCGGGCTCATCCCTGAGCCGAAGAAGCGAATCCAAGTCTGGTTCTCATGAGCTAGAGCTTTTCTTTTGCTTACGAGTCAATTTCATTTTTAGCTTCGTTCTGGAGTTCAGGGAGCCCTAAGCCTTACTTTTATTCTTCTTTTATTTGCCCTCTACAGATCTAGGCTATCCCAAAATAGAGGGATCAACAGACAAGGACATGTCCTCATCCCCTTCTAAAGGCCTAAGTTCAATGGTCACAGGCAAACCTATAAAAAAGAGAAAATAAGAATAAGTATTATGCAAATAGGAAAGCCTCATGTTACCTATTTGAAAGAGAGACCTTATCATGAGAATGAGCCTCCCATCAAACCTTCGAGAGTCCGTTCCATGTGCACTCAAAATACGATATCTGAGTACAGATTCCCTTGATCCACTCCTTTAGCCGGAGAATCACATTCAGAACCTGGGCGACAACTGCAAAATCATGAGCATAAATGAGAAGAAAGAAATTAAAAGAATTATGACATTTAAATAGAGATTGCACTTACGAGACGCATTCCACTTCTCGGGGAATGACATATATTTTGAGGGGATAAAACACTCGGTTTTCATTTAGACGAAGCGTCTCTGGAAGCCCCGATCTTGGTCTTCATTTATGCTCGAGAAGGGGGCCTTGCAGGCCCGACGAGTAAGCTTGATCAATCTCCCTCAAAACATTGAGGACTGTATAATCAAAGCAAGTGATCGATCATGAACTGACGAGACTCGGTCTTGTTCACGAAGTAGCGGAGGAGGGTCATGATCCTCCATAATAATGGATGGATTTTCTCGAGGCACACCTCGTACCTCTTGCAAAAGTCTAAAATGACCGGGTCCATCGGGCCCAGTGTGAATGGATAAGTGTAAATACTTGAGTACCCGTCCATGTGGGTAGTAACGACGTTTGTTAGATCTAATTTTAATGATGAAAATAATATATTTGCTCTTTGTATAGGAACCCTTAGATAGCTTTCAAGATTGGCGAAATCAATCAACAATGATGAAGAAACGTATGGATTAATATAAAAGATTGACGGAATATATCAGAGGATATCAAGGAAAAGAGACGCGATTAAAGGAAGAAAAAATCAATCATAGGATACTAACAGGATCAAACAAGGCTAAACTAAAGGAATCAAATAAATCAAGTATATTGAAGATCTTGCCGAATATTCAATCAAGCATCTAAATATGGAGGTTCAAGATTTCAGGCTCACACACAAGGAAAATCTTTACAGCCTCTCGTTCAAAAGAGTCGTTGCAGAACAGCTTTATTCTTGGAAAGAATCAATCTCTTTCCAAGGATGAAGTCTCTTAGGTTGGCAAATCTTTCCGGAATTCAAGCCTCTCTTAAAGTATTTAAACTTTTAATCACACCTTAGCACATATACTTTGATCGAACCAAGCACGCTCTATTCGTTCTACTGCAAACAAACATTGTAGCTCTCTAAGACCTGCTGTGTAACAAGTTAGAGAAGAAAGAGAGAACAACACTGGTGAGGCATTGTGTCAAAAGAGCGAGTGATATAGGAACTGAGCTATCGGTGTAGATCACACCATTCTCCTTGTAGATCACACCATTCTCCTTATACTTGAAGAAACTCATTCACTAAAAAGAACTGCCTTGAAACCCAAGGGGACTGGACTAGGATTCATATTGAATCTGAACCAGTATAAAATTTTGGTGTCTTTAATTCCTGCGTTTAATTTCAGCATCTTATATTCTGTTGTTACTAGTGTAAACTTATTACATCTAGTCGACTAATTGAAAAACTAGTCAACTAACAACAATTAAGTTTAAAAATAAACAATTCACCCCCTCTTTTACTTTCATTTGGTATCAGAGCAAGGCTCACATTGTTCCTTTGATTAATAGCTCGTGAGAAAAGATCATGACAAATCAAGTTATCGTAGGAGCAGTCTTTCAATAAGGAACTTCGCAAGTAAGGCCACCATACTCCAATGGACAACATTTCTCCCAATGTAAAGTGTGTATGGAGATATATGCAAAGGCATATGACGTTAAAGTTTGGAGAGACATCAAGAAGAGGAATTATCCTCTGCCAGCTGCCGCTCAACCGCTTGCTGATCTTGAAGATATAGGTTCATATACAAACGGGCAAATAACAGTGGTACAAGTCAACAATAAGGCGAGAAACTTTCTTTACAATGCTATAAGTGGTGAATAGTATGAGAAAATATCTATCTGTGACACAGCCAAAGAGATGGGGGACAAGCTTGAGGTTACATACGAAGGAACCAGCAAGAAAAGGAGACACATATAAACATGTTGGTTAATGGTTACGAACTCTTCCAAATGAAAGAAGGAGAGTCTATTGAAGAGATGTTTGCCAGATTCAACAAAATAATTAGCGATCTAAAAGCCTTCAGCAAACCATATACAAGTGGTGATCACGTTAGAAAAATTCTTAGAAGCCTACCAACTACTTGGCAGACCAAAGTAGTCACACTTGAATCTCAGGATCTAAACAAGTTATCCTATGATGAATTACGAGGAGAACTCATAGACTTTAAAAAGACACATCTTAAGAAAATAAATAAAAAAAACAGTCGCATTCAAGGCCACAACTGAAATAGATGAAAATGATATCGATGATGATCCTGAATCCCTTCAAAAAGAAATTTCTATGATGTCGTGAAACATGGATGGTTTAATGAGAAGATTCAGGAATATGAGGAGAGGAATGATTCCACCTAGGAAATCTAGGCAATACAACTAACAGGACAAGAATTATGGAAAGTGCTATGAGTGTGGAAGATTTGGACATATTCAAGCTGAGTGCTCAGATCTAAAAAGGAAAATTTCCAGAGGCTTTAACAAGAACAAATCATTTGGAAGTTGGAGTGGTGAAGACAGTTCAGAACATGAAGAGATAGCAAATCTTTGCTTCATGAAGATTTTGGAAAATGAGATGAACAAATCTTCAGGATGCTGGACAGATGGGGACACTTCAGATGACGAATGCAAATACAACAATGAGAACTGTTTCATGGCACGATGTGAAACAAGCGAGGTAAGATCTTATAACTATGAAAGATGCAATGAATTGCAGGATATTCTTGATTTAACTTTGAAGGAGTCTTAAAAAATGATGAATGAGCTTAAGAGACTCAATGAAGAAGTAAAAGACTCGTAGCTCAAACATGAAGTATGTGAAATTGAAAAAGAAGTACTTCACGAAGAGTTTGAGGAATTACAAATGCAAATCCACCAGTCATAGTTCTGCCAGGTCAAACCAGGCGACTTGCAAGTCAACTGGAGAAGGACCAGTTAGAACAGAGTCCACTAGTACTAACACTAACGAAAGACCTAAAAATGGGTTAGGAGTTATGTGTCACTACTGCAATAAAAGTGGACACAAAATTTTCTTTTTGTCACTTTCGTAAAGCAAATATTTCAGGATGAATTTGGAAATCCAAAAACAATTCTGACCCTAGTAATACTAACCCTCTAGGACCCAAACAAGCTTGGGTACCTAAAAGAAAGTAATCACTGTGTTTTGCAGGAACACCACAGGAGAAGCCGCAAAGGAAAATGGTATTTAGACAGTGCGTGTTCTAGTCACATAACAGGTGATAAAAACCTATTCAAAGAAGTTACAAAATTGATGGAGGAAGTGTTAAGTTTGGAGATGACTCAAAAGGAAAGATAATCGGTACTGGAAAAATTCCTTTCAATAAAAACTACGATATTACTAAAGTTTATCTCGTTGATGGACTTAACTACAATCTCCTAAGTATAGTTAAGCTATGCGACTCAGGATATGTGGTAAATTTTAAGAAAACATGCTGTGCTATTGAAGATGAGACATGTAAAATAATCCTCCCAGGTAAAAAGTATGGAAATGTTTATATTCTTGATGGTTTTGAAAATATAGATGGTCACATTTGTTTAACATCCATGTCTGATGATCCATGGTTATGGAATACGAAACATCGTCAAGCAAACTGCATTTGATAGAAAAATTGTCCAAGCATGAGTTGGTTATTGGTCTACCCAAACTGAATTTTTCTAGAACACATATATGTGATGCCTGTCAAATAGGAAAACAAACTAGAAACTCTTTCAAAGAAAAGATATTGTATCTACTTCTAAACCTTTGCAATTGCTTCACATGGATTTATTTGGGCCTACTAAAACTGCCAGTATAGGAGGAAAAAGATATGATTTTGTTATTGTTGATGATTATTCATGTTTCACTTGGGTGATTTTATTATCTCATAAAGATGAAGCATTGAAAATTTTTGAGATCTTCTGCAAAAAGGTTGAAAGAGAAAAGGGATATCTTATTGCAACAATCTAGAGTGATCATGGAGGATAATTTGAAAGCAGAGCATTTGAAGACTTCTGTAATGATCAGGGATATACTCATAACTTCACTGCACCACGATCACCTAAAAAAATGGAGTTGTTGAAAGGAAAAATAGAACACTCCAAGATATGGCAAGAACCATATTTCTAGACCATTCATTGCCAAATCATTTCTGGGCAGAAGGTGTAAGTACAACATGTCACATTCTCAATCGATGTATCATAAGGCCCATTCTGAAGAAGACTCCTTATAAGCTATGGAAAGGTAAACGTCCTTATATCAGTTACTTTCATCCCTTCGAAAGTAAGTGTTTTATTCACAATAATGGTAAGGACAAAACTTGGAAAATTTGATCCAAGAAGTGATGAAGGTATTTTTCTGGGCTACTCATTAAATAGTAGATCTTTTAGAGTCTATAATAAATGCATATTATGTGTGGAAGAATCTGTACATGTAACATTCGATGAAAATAACCCCACGGTCGAGAAAGGAATTACTGCAGGTGATGAAGATCAACCTCAAGAAATTCAGGAGATAAGCAAATCTCAAAAGTCGACTGATAAATCTGATGCTATGATAGCGTCAACTAATGAAATTAGCAACTATGTACCATATCATTCGAAGGAGTCAACTACTCATGCAGTTCCTCCAAATGAATGGAGAAGTGAACCTGAATATCCTTAAAAATTCATTATAAGGGACCCAAATGAAGGAATGAAAATCAGGGGAGCTCTCAAAAAGAAAGCAAACATAACATTAATCTCTCAAGTTGAACCAAAGAAAATAGAGGAAGCTCTAAAAGACTTAAGTTGGATACAAGTACTGCAGGAATAGTTATATCAATTTGGCAAAAATCAAGTATGGAAACTGATACCCAAACCTAAAAATGTTTCTATAATTGGAACAAAGTTGGTGTTCAGAAATAAATTGAATGAGGATGGAAAGGTTGTAAGGAACAAAGCTAGATTAGTTGCTCAAGGATATTCACAACACGAAGGAGTCGACTATGACGAAACGTTTGCTCCACTAGCTCGATTGGAGTCTAGACGAATCCTTCTGGCATATGCATCGTTTAAAGGATTCAGGTTGTTTCAAATGGACATTAAAAGTGCTTTTTTGAATGGATTTATTGAGGAAGAAGTGTACGTAAAGAAACCTCCTAGGTTTGTAGATTCAAAGTTTCCCTACCATGTATATAATCTAACCAAAGCACTATATGGACTAAAGCAAGCTCGACGAGCATGGTATGATAGACTTAGTTCATTTCTTATTGATCATGCTTTTACAAGAGGTAAAGTAGACACTACTCTATTTATTAAAAGATCATCAGATCGTAATCTCATTATTCAGATTTATGTTGATGATATTATATTTGATAGTGCTAACCCTCTTATGTACAAGGAATTTTCAAATCTTATGCAAAATGAATTCTAAATGAGCATAATGAGAGAGCTAACATTTTTCCTTGGACTTCAAATCCAGCAATATGAAGAAGGAACATTTATATGTTAGACCAAATACATAAAGGAAATGATTGAAAAATTTGGCATGAGCAATACTAAAGCCATTGGCATACCAAAGTCCTTCAACGAGTCTCGACAAAGATAAACATGGAATCCCTGCTGATGAAACTAAGTATCGTGGAATGATTGGCTCACTTCTTTATTCAACTGCCAGTCGACTAGATATTATGTTTAGTGTCTGTAAATGTGCCAGGTTTCAGTCAGCTCCTAAGAATCATATCTGACTGTAGTAATGAGAATCATTCAATATCTTATTGGAACTGTCTCTCATGGACTATGGTATCCTCGTTCTAACTCTTTTAAATTAGAAGGTTTCTCATATGCTGATCTTCCAGGTGATAAGGAAGATAGAAAAAGCACAAGTGGTATATGTCAATTACTTGGAAAAGCATTGGTATCCTGGAACAGTTAAAAACAAGCATCAGTTGCATTATCTATTACTGAAGCTAAATACATTACTATTGGGCAATGTTGTGCACAATTATTGTGGATATCCCATCAACTTGGTGAATATAAACTTTCTTTTAAACCTATACCAATTTTCTGTGATAATTCTAGTGCTATATTTCTCTCTAAAAATCATGTTCATCATTCTACGGCAAATCATATAGATATCAACTATCACTTCATTAGTGATCATGTTCTTAAGGGAAATATAGAAATATCTTTTGTTGGAACAACTAATCAATTAGCGGATGTTTTTACCAAGCCTTTGTTATAAGAGAGATTTTCTTTACTAAGAAAATTACTTGGCATTATTTGCATTAATAGTCAAAATTAGGACCTATGTGCTATTATTTAATTTTTTATGTAAAATATTCCATATCCGATTCTTACTGATTAATTACGCCTCCATTTTCCCTACTTTTTCCTCTCTTTTCACATCAGTCACAAAGTTTAAAGAAGGAAAACCAATCATCGCGTCTGATCAACTGACGCCTTTTCCTTTTCTGTACTCAACCTTCAGAAAGCCACCTTTTATGCTAAACTCTCTTTTCAATCTCAATCGTCTCTATCGCCTTTAAAACCTTCTCCAAAATCTTGCTGAACCACCAACCTCCTACAATGTCTAAACAATCCAAAAATCCCTCTTCCTCTACTAGAAAGAGCACCCGCTTCAGGGTAAAACCCCCTTCTCAGCCCCCTCAGCAAGTAGACCTAGGGTCCGATCACTCTAAGGGATTTGCCTCTTCTCAGGCGCACTTCTCTGATCATTCTTAATCCTTAGGAGAAAAAGCCCTGGGTAAAAGACCCATGGAAGAACCCCTTGTCTCCTCCACTCCGAAGAAATCAAAAGTCGACCTTTCCATTTCTCTTGAGTCAGAACTCAATTTCTGGGATTCTCCAAATAGGGACTTCTTTCTTGCCCTAAAAGACAAGCTTGTTGCTCATGGGATGGTAGTCAACCTTGTTGACATAGAAGCCCTAAATTGTAAGGTAAAGGACCTTTTCATTTATCAAGGGTGGTCGAAGTTCTTCTCTGTTCCTCCGCCTAAAGTCTGTGAACCCTACTGAGAATGTTTTATGCTAATCTTCGTTCTAGTAGGTGTGAGCACGTAACTTTTGCCGTGTTTTAATCACTCCTGTAAATTCATTAAAATTAGAACTCTCTCTTTACTATTTGAATTTTAGGAATTTATTGTTTAATTTTGTGTTTTGTTTGCATTTTTTGTGCATTTTTGTTGCCATAGTTCATAAAAGATAAAAAATAGTGTTTTGGCATTTTTGAATTCGATTTCTAGCCTATTAATTTATTAGTCTTACTAAAACAAGGAAAATAACAAAAATCGCTCATCTCCGCATTTTTAGTTGTTAATTGTTAAATTTGTCGTAAAATAATTTTCTTTAACAATTTTAGAGACTAATTAGTTTAGCTTGGGATATTAGGTTTTATTTTTAACAAAATATATAAAATAAAAAAGAGAGGAATAAAATCAAAGAAAATAAAAAGAGACACTTAATTAAAAGAAGTGAAGAGAACAAAGGGAAATCAATTGAAAGAAGAAAAGGACGTTTGGGCCATTGTATTCAAAATGTCTGAGCCCAAAACATCAAATTCCCGCCCAGGCCCAGCTTATTACTAACCCAGTCCATCGTCCAATTAAAACCCCAAACGACGTCGTTTCCGTAATACAATCCTGGCCCTTGATGTTTGATCTAACGGATGGGAAGCCTCCTAGGTTAATAAGTATATAACTGTCCGAATATTACCCTACCCCCACTCAAATTCATCGTCTCCAAATGCTAAATATATAGAGAATGTAACGTCGTCACCGGAAATTGCCCCACAGCGGCGGTCGGCATCCAATGGCGCCCAAACTTACACCATCTCCTCTCCTGCATCTCCCCGTTCCAAATCCATCACCAGTTTTCTTCAAAGATCACCCAAACGCCTCAAAAATATCAAACCCTAGCACCGCCACCGCCGTGCACGGCGGCGTTACCCTCCAATCACTCCAAAAATTACACCATATCTTCCCCTCATCTCCCTCATCATGAATCCACGCTTGAAAACCTTCGAATCATAGTCCACCGCTTCGAATCTTCAATTCTGATTTTCCGGCCAAGTTATAAATTGGCCCAAATGAACCCAAAATCATACCAAGCAACCGTCTTCCTTCCTTCATCGTTATTTCATGCCCAGAATCCCTCAAATCCAAGTAGAAGGGCCTGAGTTGCGGATCTAGAGTTTTGGGGATTGAACCAGTTTCGGGGAAATTTTTTCTTGGACGAGTGCTTCTCACAGTGAGTTTCTCTTCAACGTTCTAAGTTTGATTTCTATCGGTGTAGTCTAATAGTTTCTTCTTCTTCTTCTCTGTTTAATTTGGTCGATTTTGGAGACCGTTCGTAGCTAATTTTGAGTTCATGCCTGTTTGAATTTAATCTCGTCATATTAGTTTAACTTCGTTTGGATTCTTTAGTCTAGTTCAGTATTGATTTTAGGTAA
This sequence comes from Nicotiana glauca, assembly GCA_026770625.1. Classification (NCBI taxonomy): domain Eukaryota; kingdom Viridiplantae; phylum Streptophyta; class Magnoliopsida; order Solanales; family Solanaceae; genus Nicotiana; species Nicotiana glauca. The sequence continues at coordinate 77,651 of MU678360.1, forward strand.
CATTAATCCATCCTTGTGTTTTGCTTAAATGTTAGAGTAACTCTTTGTTAGTTTGTTGAATTCTGTTTCTTTAGTTTTAATTCGATTTTATCGTCTTGGTTTAATTTTTGTTCTATTGAAATTAGTTGTGATTCAGTTCACAATTATGTTCTATTTTTAGTTTCAATCTTGTGTTTAATCTGTGTTTACTAGTTCATGATGTTAGTTTTATAATTTCGGTGTTGTTTGTCAATTATTAGTTTGTTTCTTTTGTTTAATTGCTGTTTACTTTAGTCTAATGATAGTACTAATTGAAGCATTTAGGTGAGTTAGGATTAAATTTTAGTTGTGTTGATTGGTTATAGCTGGTTTAGACTCATTAGGATTAACTTCAGTTAATATTTAACAGGGGTAAGGGGTTTGGTGTAGTTAGCATTGGGTTGTAAATTTCAGACTATTAGAAGCGCATTTTAGGCATAAAAAGGGTAGTTTCTTTAGGAATAGTAATTTCAAAGTAAGGGTAAGGGTAGTTTAGGTTTTTCATAGCTAAAAGAATACCCTAGGGCCTTCTAGAAGGGGGCCTTAGTGTAAGTTTTCTGCATTTTTATACAGTAACTTGGGTAACAAGTCATAAAGATAGGGTCTAATAGCCAATTTCTGAAAGAAAAAAAGGGAAAAAGAGGAAAATGTTTCCAGAACATTCTGCCCCAATCTTGGCCTATAAAAGCCACCTCTAATGCCTTCTTTTACAAGTTTACATGCCCTGAGAATTCCCAGCCCCTTTTAGCCATAAAAAAATCACTCGAAAGTCTTCTTTTCTTTTCATTTTAGATCTGATTTTGAAATTCAAATATGAAAAAAAAAACCAAAAACAATAGAAAATCTCCAAAAAATCCAAAAACAAACACAAAAAACAATAGAAAAAAACCAAAAATACTGTTCCATCTAAATTCTGGTTGATTTTCACTATTTAGTTGTTTGATCTACACTTCCCTAGTTAAATTTCTAGTTGTTTTAGCTACTGAAGCTTTATCTGGGTTGGATTTCGAGTTTTAATTTGGTTTCAAGCAAGTTTATCTGGTTTTCATGGACTTCGTTAAGTTCTGATTGTTTCCTGGGCTGTTTTAGAGCTATTCTGGGTTGATTTCGGATTTATTCTCACTGGTTGATTTCTGGTTGCTGTTGTTATTGTTGCTGACTCCTCTTCTGCTTCTTATTTGAACCAAACTCCAGGTACACATTCGAATTCAGCTCGATGTAGCTTTGAAGTTTGAAAAAATGAAATGAAATGTTCATCCGTCTCCTGATACATGTTTGTCCAACTGTAATGAATGCTTTGTATTAGGTTCAGTTCATTTTTTCATATATTTCCTGGACTGTTAATTAGACTGACTTGTTTGTACTAAACTGAACATTGAATGTGAATTAGTTAGTTGTTAAATTATGAATCCTATAATTGCATAAAGTATAATTGAACTCTTGCAATAGTTGTAGTTGATTTGTACGTGATGTGTAGTGACACCACTGATGTCGTAATGCATAGAGTAGGCGTATGACTGAATCAAGCTAATGTTCAATTAATTTTAAATTGAGTGAGTTGATGAGAATTTCCTAGAATTGCTAATTTGAATCATGTGAATTAAGGAACTCGATTTGGATTTTCAATTTGTGTTTCTGTTGCATTTTAACAATTGTTTGAAATCAGTGGAGAAAACAAGGTCCACTTACACTAAACCAACTCGTTAAAATTGTTGGCTTATGATAATTGATTGGTATAATAATTTGATTAAAATTCTAGAGTTCCTGTTTAAAATAGTAGTAAGCATTGGTCATTTGGGCACCATTGTTGTTTCTGCGGCTTTGTTGTGGTGGGAGTCACAGCGTCTCCAGGGATTCGATCCCCATGTACCTACGCAGCTGGCTGGTGAGAAATTGGGCCAAATTCAAGCCCAGTTTGAGGTATTTCTACCTAAGGCAAGTGAATGGTCCTTTGAGACCATTGTTAATAAATCGCAATTGCTCCATTAGTTTTAACATAAGTTTAGGTTTTGAGTTAGGTAGCGGGTCCAAATTAGAAGGTTTTTCCTTTTGTTTGGGCCCGGACTTGAACCTAAAAACCCGAATTCTAATAACCAATTAGGATCTTCTCTTTTCTTTTAGAGACAAAACAAAAATTAGAAAATTTACTTTTAGGTTTATCCTTTTAAAAATAAAATGAGATGAGCCTCGCCCAATAAAAATACAAAATTGCGGGGCCCTCAATAAAGGATTAAATATATTTAGAAAATCGGGAAGGGCCGTTCAGCGAATTTCACGACCCTCCCAAAAGATTATAATATGTTAGACTCTATTAGGCGCGTTTTTAATAAATTTACATTCCTAAATTCGGGTGTGCATTTCATGCGACCCAAATCCAAATCCAAAAACGTTGAATAAGAATGTGTCGAGGATCCGGGTGTATTTCATGTGACGTGATCCGAAAATACGTTCTCAAACGACGTTCACTTTCGTAAATAAAAATAATAATTGATAAAAAGCGATAAATAATTATAAAATTGTACTATAGGTTGGAGCATGTATAAAAAATTAGATTTTAGCCATTTATAATAATTTAAGCGACCATGCTAGAACTACGGGATCCGAGGGTGCCTAATACATTCCCTCAGGTCAACAGAATTCCTTACACAGAATTTCTGGTTCGCAGACTCCAATTTGGAAGTCAACAATTTTCCTCGATTTGGGATTTAATTAAACCGGTGACTTGGGACACCAAAAGCCAATCCTATCCCAAGTGGCGAATGTTAAAAATAAATAAATAATTCTATTTTGAATAATGTCACTTAAATTGGAAAAACTCCCCTTATACATTTATCCTTCGGGGTAGGGTGTGTAAAAAAGGAGGTGTGACAGTAGGTCTGATAAGTTAGAGTCCTTAGTACTAGGAAAACGTATTGTTCTTGACTATGCCATGTTTGATTCGATTTTTCAATGCAAGTGTTCTGGTTTCCCTTTGCTCTTTAAAAATTCCTGGCCCGATGATTTTGAAATTTCCTTTGATCAAGCCAAAAGATGTATTGCTGAGTGTTCATCTAAATCCTCTCCAAACCAGCTAGGTCCTAGTGATGTTAGTTTTGAAACTCGTGTCCTAGCCTATATTGTGGCAACCACTCTGCTTCCTCGTACTGGCTCTTTTTCCACCTTCTCTCTACGAGACACTTTTCTGGCCTATTGCATTGTGACCAAACTCAAAATCAAACTATCCTCCTGGATCATCAATTTCATGATTAAAAGTGCAGAAGACCCCACTAGTCTACCCTATGGAATGGCCATCACTCACATTCTGGAAGCTCACAATATTTCCATCTCTGTATATTCCTTTACCTCTAAAATCATACAACTCCATAGCCTTTGCAAGTATGGGGTATGTGTCTGTGTAGGGTTCATGGGTCAAGAAACAAGAAGGAGATATCAAGATTGCTCATTCAGGCTCCAAGCTAAACCTTCTGTTTCCCATCCTAGCCATAGTGAATCTGACCTCGCTGAGAAACTTAGTGCCATTGGCAATCAGCTCTCTGCAATCAAAGATCTTCTCATTTCCACTTAGTCCACTGTTGGCACCATTCATGCTATCTCTAAAGAAACAGGGTCTGATGTGTCCAAGACACGGGTTACAGTTCTCAGAGTAAGGAAAAAGGCTGTCAAGGCATTCAAGGAGGTTCATGACAGGCTTAATGGAATTAGTGTCTCGGCAAACACCAGCTTTGATCGACTGAAGGAGGACATCTGCAACACTCTTACCTATTTTCTGCATCGTTAATATGTAAGTTTAAGTCAATATTATTTGTTGTGCTATTTTTGGACTGAGATATCAGTCGATGGATATTGTTTTTTCTTCTGTTATGTTCTAACTCTTCCAGTACACTCTTCTATGAATTATGTTTATGCATGCACTTTTTTGTTATTTCCTCTTTGCTTATGTCAAAAAGGGGGAGAAAGGATATATGTATTTGTGCAGGTACTGTATGTATTGTGCAGGTACATAATAAGTGTCACGCCCCGGATTTCCCATCCTTGGGAGTCGTAATGGCGCCTACTCATAAAAGCTAGGCAAGTCGAACATTACAAAATTATTACCCTTTTTACTTAAACTTTTAACAATTCAATATAACAGGTGATCAACAGCGAAATAACCAGAATAATAAAATAAATGCGGAAAACAAAATTTGATAATATCACCAAACTAATACAGAAATCCAAAATACAACTCTACCCAAAACTGGTCTCACAATATCACGGACTATCTATGAATACTACAAACAGTTGTCTGAAAGATAAATACAAATTTGTCTCTGAAATACATAAAAGAAACAGAATGGAAAGATATAAGGAGACGCCAAGGCCTGCGGACGCCTGTAGGACTACCTCGGGTCTCCGCAACTGAAGTGAAGGCAGCAACCTCACTGTGATCCAAAAGCAACAGCATCGGGATCTGCACATAGTGCAAAGTGTAGTATCAGCACAACCGATCCCATGTGCTAGTAAATGTCGAGCCTAACCTCGGCGAAGTAGTAACGAGGCTAGGACAGGACTACCAAATAAACTTGTTCAGTTATATCATATACTGCAAGTAATAACGATAGAAACTAGCAGTTAAATATAGGAAGGGGAAACATGCTCGAAGGAATATCACGTACAAACAAAAATTTAGTACAGAAGTATATGGTGTGAGCACGTGATTTTTGCCCTAAGCAAATTATTCCTAAAAATCCAAACAAAATGATTTTTCAAGTTTTTGTTGATACTTGTGACATTTTGTGTTAATTAGTTGCATAATAATTCATATTAAAAATACAAAAAATATGCATATGCATTAGGATTTTAATTTTACAATTTTAGGAATTAATTCATTTTTGGAACAAGTTAAAGAAAAATCAAAAAATAGTATTTTTGTGTTAAAATAGATATTAAATTCTAGAATTTAATTGGTTTAACAATTTTATAAAATTAGAAAAAAATAAATACAAAAATAAAAAAGAAAAGAAAAAAAATACAGAAATATAATACAAAATACAATACAAAAAAAAATTATAATACAAAATTGGGCTAATTGGACTAATTAATATCCCAAAAAGCCAAAAATTATCCAGGCTCAAAGAAAGTCTTACCCGGTCTGCCCAGAGACACCCAAAACGACCCTGTTTAGCTATAATTGATCTGGACCGTTGAAATAATTGATCCAACGGTCAAGTAACACAGGCTATTAATTAAATAAAACGACGTCGCATCATTGGATTTAATCACGGCCATTGATCTCTGATGATCTAACGGACGAGGCTGATCTTTCATTTAATCAAACGATGCCGTTTTAAGTCCCAAAGGATCTGAACCGTTGATTCTTTTAATCCAACGGCCACGGATCATCAGTGACCTTTTAATATATCAAATGTTACACCCCTATATTCATTTCATCTCCTCCCTTCCCCACCATCAAACCCTAGCCGCCCTTTAATCCTCTCCAGAACCCCGCCGGAACCCTACCGGCGGGAGACAACAACTAAACCAATCACCACACCATTAACACCCTAAGACCATCTAAACCTCCTCTTTCCACCCCTGTACCCCGTTTTCTTCAAATCACCCTACATCTGCTCGAATATTAGAAAACGTTTCGCCGGAAACCTAACTCCGGCGAACGTCACCTTATCTAAACCGGCCCAAAGTTTCACCATAGATACCCCTTGACATTTTAAGCCCTTTTCTGAAACCCTCAAGCCCTAAAAACCATTGAAAAACCCAAAACGTCAAAGACAAGTCTGCCAGTGACCAAAGACTCAAGAAAATTGCCAAGACTTTCCCGATATCAAGAAAATTTGAAGAAAAGAAGAAAAAATAAAAGAAAAAGAAGAAATAAAGGCTGTCCAAAGAAAGCTAAGTGTTCTTACTCCTTTTTCTATACTTGCATGTATTGGTTTTCCTTTTTGTTTCTGATTCTTGATGATATAATATTTTTAGGCTTTCTGATTATTACTTTTAATTTTGTTCGTTAAAATTGATACTGTTTTGAAACTAAAAAGAGATAAAAATCATAATAAATAATTTTTTGATATTAGTCTTAGGATTAAATAGATTTTGATAACTTTTCAATATTATTGATTTCTGTGTTGATTGTTTTGAAATTGATATTGATAATGAATAATTTGATTAGAAATTAGGGTTTAATAGAATTAATGATTAGAATTTTTGATTGGTTTTTGAAATTTTTTCGATTCTGTTAATCATTAGTTTTTAAATTTTGATTCTGAAAGTTTGTTAGAAATAATTTGGTTTTGTTATTAGTTAGTCTTAAGAATTGAATTATTAGTTTGATTTGATTCGATTGGTTATAGCTGTTTCCTGAATGAGTAATTCTGAAATTAATCAAATTTAATGGGGGTAAAAGGGTAAAGGACAGTAGGGTTATTTGGTGAATTCAAGTCCTATTCAGGGGTAATTTGGGGTACAATAAAGGGTTTAAATGTAATAAGCCTTAGGAGGTAGGGGTAGTATGGGCATAATAAAAGGGCAGTTCAGTGAATATTGAATAGAAGTGGGGGCAAAAGGGGAGTTACATTAGAATAGAATATTCTAGATAGGGGAACAGGGGTAATTCTGCATTAATAAGGGGTAATAATCGAATAAATAATAAACAATAGGGATACAATTGAAATAAAAGGGGGGACTAATGGATAATTTCAGGAGTTTGAATTTCCCTCTCTTTCAAACTCTATAAATAGGCCTCCATAGGCCTCTTTCAATACGTTTTTTTTTGGGGCAATCTGAAATCTTCCTTAAAACATTTCTGCAATTCTAAGTCTTCACTTTAGAAATTCTTCATTTCCAAAATTCAAAAATACCAAAAACAGTAGAAATAGTTCAAAAATCCCACTGTTTCATTAGTTCTCACATCAATTTGAAAGCTATTTGGTCCTGACTGTCAAGTTTTGTGAAAATTGCATTCTGATTAAGTCAAGTGATTGGTTATCTGCTGGTTTACTGCCGTTTAATGTGATTAAATCTGGTGTTGATTGAGGCTGTGGTTAATTGCTGTTGAACTCTTATTGCTGATCCTTGTTTCTGTTATTTCAACCTGGAATCTCATCGATTTTCCATTCATTTCCAGGTACACTTCTATTACCTGTTGATGTAGTTACAAGTCGAAGAGATGAAGCAAAAATGTTCATTTAACATTTCAGTTTACTTTTATTTTTTACAGTGAATCTGATCTATGTAGAATTTAGCTAGAACTACTTGTATTCAATAGGATTAGTTTGATATGTAATGGAATTATATAAACTTGGACTGGATCAATGTGTAATGGACTGTGGACTGTGAAAAATGGAGATTGTTAATTAGCCTCAGTTAGTTCAATGTCGTTTTTGTATAGTTCAATCCGTGAACTTAGAAGGATAATTGAAACAGGAAGTAGTTTTGAAGTCTGTGATCTTCACGTGTATTAAAAAGTTAAACAAGTGATTTAAGAATTAGTCCATGAGCTTCATTCATAATTACAGTAGTTCAATTTTAAATTCGTGAATTCCGTGAGTTTCGATTTAATAATTTTAGCTAAAACTAATTCAAAAATAGTTAGTATGATGTATATTAATAAAAATCACTTTTCCAACTTATTTTTCACCTTATTAATACATGAGATTCAACAGAAAGTCAGTAAGTAAAATAACTGGAACGTGAAATTGAATGTCAATGATCCATGTTTTGTTAATTTGATGTAGTTACATATGACTTTCTTGTTACTATTGTTGAAGACGCCTAAAACGTTGGAATTCATTTGGTCCGGCGGTCAGACCTCTCAGGAGATTGGGCCTTGATACCTTCACAGATGGCCCAGTCAGCCTCTATGTGTATTTGGATGGTGATGTCTCCATGTGGGCCATTTTAAGGCCCAAAGCAATTGAGGGATTAAATGAAGTAGGTTTATGGACCCAAATTTGGTGACCCTTAAATAATATTAATTGATTAAGACCTTTTCTTTATTTCCAGAGACAAACAAAAATAGAAAATATAGTTCATTTTAGGATATCCTTAAATAAAAAATGAGATGAGCCTCGCCAAATAAAAGTACGAATTGCGGGGCCCTCAATAAATGATCAATTCAAAAATATTAGAAATCGGGAGGATCGTTTAGTAAATTTCACGGTCTTCCCCAAAGTTAATAAACGCTTAGATGCTTTAGGCGCGATTGATAATAATATTACTTTCCTAAATATGGGTGCACATTTATGTGATCCAAATCCAAACCTCAACGAAGTCGAAATGTGTTAAAAGCCACGGGTGTACTGGTACGGCGTGGTTCGAGATATATTTTCACGACGTTGCAATTCTTGTAAAAAATAAACAATAAATACAATAAAGTGGGTTATTAATTGAAAGTACATAAAAATAGAATATATATGGAAATCGGATAAAATCAAATACGACAGTTGAGTGACCGTGCTAGAACCACGAAATTCGGGAGTGCCTAACACCTTCTCCCGGGTTAACAGAATTCCTTATCCGGATTTCTGGTTCGCGGACTGTTAACAGAGTCATATTTTCCTCGGTTCGGGATTCAATCGGTGACTTGGGACACCATTAATTTCCCAAGTGGCGACTCTGAATAAAATAATAAATAAATCCCGTTCCGACTGTCCTTTAATTGGAAAAACTCCTTTATTATGTCCTTCACGGGGTGTATTAAAACTTCGGTAAAAAGGAGGTGTGACAGCTTTGGCGACTCTGCTGACGACAAGAAACCCAGAACTTCGGTTCAGGATTTAAGAATTCGAGCTTGGAATAATTGTTGTATTTGTTTATATATGATTTCCTTATATGTTCATGATTAATGTGCTAAATGTTTACTGCTTTGATATTATTTGAACTGTATATAAACTGTGCCGAAAACCTTTCTCTTCTCACCTCCGGGGATGTGCTTATTGGTTGAGACTCCCTATTCTGTTAGTGTCAATACCCTGAAATAAGAAAGAGGCCGGACAAGTTACTAAGCCGGATGGCCTTTTGGTTCCCGGTACGTAGCCCCCTCCTCGACTCGAGTTGTCCGCTCGGGTACACAGTCTAGAACATATAACCAGGTTTTGAACTTAGAATAGGGACGTTTATTTGCATCACGTATGACTTAGGGGACTCAACACAGGGGTTGGGTCCGTCTAGGACAGCTAACCAAATATGAAAAGACCATCATGACTACGTGTTGCATTTATTTGTCTCGGACCATCATGCTGACCGGTTAAAAAAG
>MU678365.1:13475-50864 GCA_026770625.1 Nicotiana glauca
TGTTTAGTGGACTTACTTGCCTATTTGCTTAAACTGCCTTGTTTGCACTCTATGAAGCATATTAGGCTAGAATCTACTGTTATTTTCCATGAGTTTGATAATTATTTGATATTTTGAGCTGTTGTTGTATTGATGTACTTCCCTACTGAATATTCTCTGATTGTGGTTGCGGGCCAAGAATTAATTGTTGAATTGTATTGTTGTGCTTCAATTTCTAAATATTTCTCTAAACATGGTTGCGTATTTACATTGGGACTACGGATGTGGGATTCCGGGTGCTCCCCCTTGTTTGTTTACTTTGGGACTACGGGTTCGATTCCCGGAAAATCCCCCTGCACATTTATATTTGGGATTACGGGTTCAGTATCCAAGGAGATCCCCCTGCACAATTATATGGAACTACGACAATGCAGCTGGTAGATTCCCCAAGTATTGGGTATTTATATTTGGGACTACGGGTTAGATTCCCCGGAGCTCCTCGCACAGATTGATAAAATGAGATATATTCATACTGTGGACTACGGGACGGTATCCCGGGAGCTCCTCGCACAGATTGATAAAATGGACTACAGGACGGTATCCTAGGAGATCCTCATTATTTGTACTGGTATTGAGCTGGTTACTCTGTGTTATCTTATTTTCTGTGTATTAAATTGTTTTTTGTGTAAGCAGATTTAATTCATAATTGTATATCATAATCTCTGTTTATTTCATACTGTTGTCAAATTTATTATTATATTCTATCTCAATAGGGCCCTGACCTTCCTCGCCACTACCCAACCGAGGTTAGGCTTGACACTTACTGAGTACCGATGTGGTGTACTCATGCCTCTTCTGCGTACGTTTTTCATATGCAGACTCAGGTACTTACGGTCAGGCGCACTATTAGTGATCCAGGAGACATCTACCAGAGACTTTGAGGTATATCTGCCACGTCCGCAGACCAGGAGTCTCTATCTTATTCCAGCTGTAGCATTTGACTTTCTTTTTCTTTCGGTTGTGTAGACATTCCGGAGTTAGAGCATTGTATTACATTTCTATTAGCCTGTGGTTTCCGTGAGATTCCAGGTTTTGGGATTTCTGTTTTAGAATTTGTAGAGTTAAAGTTTATGTGCCTAGTGGCAAGTTGTATACTTCCTAAAGTTATTTAACTTTTGACTTAATATTTCCGTATTGGTTGTTACTTCTGCACTATTAGGCTTACCTAGTCGTTGTGACTAGGTGCCGTTATGATGTGTTCATAATTGGTGAATTAGGGTCGTGACAGTGAGCATGGTGTCCGGGTTAATTAGTTTTATATCAGCACGACTAGTGCCTTCACCATCCTGGATCATATTCACTTCAGAAAACATCTGGCTGAGACCATGGCATATTTCATCAATGTTTGCAGGCGCCAAGGAATTTTGACCCTCTTGGAATTGTGACTTGACAAAAGTGTAGAAAATGTGAGGGATAGGTTGTTGCAAGACCTATCCATACTTTTTGCGGTGCTTGGATTTGTTTTCATCTACTTGTGTTGGCCTAAAGCCTAATCCAAAAGTACCCTAGTTACCGAACGGAGAAATAGGCTCCGAAATTCCTTGCAATGATGCCCCCAAGCCTTTTCCTGGTTCATAACCTTGACTCATCATAACTGCAGTCACTATTACAGATGTGGAGAAAAGACGAGGATATAGAATGGGCTTTCCTTCCTCGACATGGTCTACAACAACCACTTCAAAAGCCTGATAGATAATGGACTCAGACCTTTCCTTGGCCTCAATGCAGGGGATTAACGGGTCCTTATAAATTGAAGACTCGTCTTCCCCTTGAACAATAATTTCTTGCCTGTCATGTTCAAATTTGAGCATCTGATGCAAGGTAGATGGCTTAGCTCGGGCCGTATGGATCCATGGCCTTCCAAGAAGAAAGTTATAAGAAGTGGCCACGTCCACTACTTGGAAGACAATCTCAAAGTCAACCAGCCCAATCTTCATGGTGAGGTTTATCTCCCAAATGGTATCTCTTGATGATCCATCAAAATCTCGGATGCGAACATTGCTGGGTCGGATTCTGTCTATATTGATCTTCATGCTTTGCAAGGTAGAGACATGGCAAACATCTACACTTGAGCCTCCATCAACCATGACACGCTTTACATAATGCCCCTCACATTTGACCATCAAGTTCAAAGCCCTACTGTGCCGGGCTCCCTCCTCAGGAAGTTCATCATCAGTAAAGGAGATTCTATTCACCTCAAAAAAATCTGTTGGACATCTTCTCTAACTGATTTACTGTGGTCTCCTCTGAGATATGTGCCTCGTTCAGGACCTTGATTAGTACACGAGCATGCTCTTTGGAATGTATGAGCAGAGATAGTAGAGAGATTTGGGTAGGAGGCTTTCTTAGCTGGTCAATGATTGACTAATCCTGAACTTTCATCTTTTTCAAAACTCTTCCGCCTCTACTTCAGTGACGGGTTTCTTTATTGGCAATTGGCCATCTCTGATTTGCTTGGCTTTCCTCAACTCTTCTGGAGAGTAACATCTCCCAGGTCGAGTCAAACCTCCAGTTTCCCCCACTTCATCTATGATTTCCTTGCCTTTGTAGGGCATCACAGTTTTGTTGCAATTCCAAGGAGTGGTTTTTGTGTTGGTCACAAGGGGTTGCACGACATGTTTGATTATGATCGGCTATGTTATACTATTTGTACCACCCTGATTCTGCCTTGCATTGGGCTGGCCTCCAAGTATATATGACCTTGGGCTTGGAATACTGGACTGAACTTCCAACCTCGATATTTTTGGAACAAATAATTATTTGAGCTCTGGGCACCTTTCACAATAAATGGCATATCTCGGCTGTGACTTACTTGCAACCCTGTTCCTTCTTGAATTGCACCCATTGTCATTTCTACTCCATTGACCGGCTTGTATTCTTGATCTCGGCTAATCATTCGCATAAAATGAACATCATTGTGTGCTGGCAACGGGTTGTTTGTCACGTTAGGAGGGTCCTTGCCATTCGTCACTACAATTAATTTTTCAGAAATGAGTCTCTTTATGGCTTTTTTTAGAGTCCAGCAGTCATCAGTGCTATGCCCAGGGGCACCTGAATGATATTCACATCTAGCATTTGCTTGAAATCCATGCGAATCAGGATGCACATGGTGGGAGCGATAGGTCCAATCACGCCCATTTTCTTCAGCTTTTGGAATAGACTAGAGTATGATTCGACCAATGGAGTGAATTTTTCTATCGGCCTTTGCTCTCGCCTCTCGACCATAATCCTGCCTGGGACGAGCATTGTAAGTTTCCCGAAAGTTTTGCTATTGAGGTTAGGGGGCTCTTGGAGCTGGTGCCCGTACCTACTGATTGGGAAGCCGAGCATATGATTGAGTATTGAACACTGTATATTGTGGTGGGCCCACAGAGTATTGAGGGATTGGCGGGGGATAATAATGTTGAGGGTAGCTGGATTACCCATGTTGAACTTGCACATAAGGGTGTGATGCCCCTCTTTGAACTTCCCTAGATCCCGAAACAATCATGGACCCTTCATCTCTCTTCTTTCTATTTGCCAAACCTCCCGACCCATTTTGGGTAGCTTGGGTGGTGGCTTTGAGAGCAGCTTGGCTTATAATTTTGCCAGTTTTGAGGCCATTTTCGAACATCTCCCCTATTTTGATTGCTTTTGCAAAAGTTCTACCCATCGCAGACATAATATTCTGAAAGTAATCAGGCTCTTCAGCCTCCAGAAAAATAGTGATCAACTCGTGGTTATCCATGGGTGGCTTAACTCTAGCCGCTTGCTCCCTCCACTTGATGGCAAACTCCCTAAACTTTCGTTCGGCTTTTTCTTCATATTGGACAAGGAATTACGATCCGACGCGATGTCAATGTTGTACTAAAATTGTTTGATGAAGGCCTGGGCCATGTCATCCCAAACATGCCAGTGAGAGATATCTTGGTCAATGAACCATTCGGAAGCTACCCCCACAAGGCTTTCCCCAAAGTAAGCCATCAACAACTCTTCCTTTCCTCCTACACCCCTCAGCTGGTTGAAGTACCTTTTCAAGTGGGCGATAGGGTCGACGTGTCCATCATATTTCTCAAATTTTGGGTCTTGAATGCTCTTGGAAAATGGATGTGGGGGAACATGCATAGATCACTGAATGAAACACTTTTGTGACCACCTAGTCCCTATATATTCTTTATATTCTGTTCAAGACTTTTCATTTTCCTAGCAATCTCATATGGCTCCACCATCGTGGTAGGCTTCTCATTTTCCATTGGTGACTCGTACTGAGGAGTCTGATTGTATGGAGCCGAGACCTCGAAAGCCATATTTGGAGCATAGTATTGGCCATCATAATCATGAGATGATGGCTCATTGTTTGGCCTCGTCATAGGAGGTGGTGGTGGGATTGTATATACCGGTGCACCAAACACGATGAGAGGGGTGTTCCTGATTGGTGCAACTGGAGGTCGCATGTTAGAGGTACCGGAAGCAGCAAGGAGGCTATAGTTTGGCATATACCCTAGTGGTGGAATGTGATCGCTCGTTGCATGGTGCGGTATTTGAGTAACCTGGGGTGTGGTGAAAGTTCCCTCTAAAGGACCCTGGGGTGGAGGTTGACCAGAAACCCAAGCTTGATATACATCAGACAGTTGTTGTCTCAATTTTCTTATTTCCTCCGACTCTTGCTCAACTAACTGACCCTGTGGATTATCACTGACCAACTCAATTTTATCACTGTTATCCATTACCACTGCTCCCTTAGATCTGGTGAAGTAATGATGTGTTGCCAGTTTCACCACAAACCAACCACCTTAAGCTTACTATATAAGAGGCAACAAATGTGTTAGGGTTAAGCATTTTACAGATAGGAATCACACGTAGATATGCTATGCTCCTAAAATATCACCATCTCTAATATTCTTTTGGAAGGCTTCATGTTTCATTCCGGCTTATCAGTTCGTTACTTATTGACACTATTATTTCCTCCTCATTTTTTTTTCTTTCACCCGCCTTGTTTTGATCCCTCACTTTAGAGTCATTTGAAAAATATTTGATCGAACCTTTTGTGGGTTGCCTATGTATAATGTTGCAGCATGAATCAGATCATTACGTAGTTCAGGTACAAGACCCCCTTTTTTCTTACAAAACAAAAATCTTTTTTATTCATTTTAGAATTTTTCTAAAGAAAACCCTTTTTCATTGATTTTCAATATAATAATTATTTTTGATACAAGACTCAAAAGCAAGAGTTACATAAAGATAAACAAGACCAAACCTAACTCAAACAGACTTTTTAGGATAAAAGGCAAAACAACAAGACTCAAAACACCAAAAGACTCTTATAGACTCAAAAACAACAAAAGCATAATGAAAAAGGACTGATAACTAAAAGAAGACTTTGATCCCTATAGTAGAATCCACCAGCATCACTGTAATCAAGGCTCTTGTTCCTGCGGCTGACCCCCAACGTTGCGGTATATCCTCTCCAAGTCTGCAGATATATGACGGGCAATGTTCAATGATACTTCTGCAAACCGCTCGGGCGTCATTCCCTGGCAACTCCTGCATGCCCTTGAGGTATATGTGGCTACCTCGAGGATCTTTCCTTTAATGTATTCCTGAGTCACATGCAAATCTTGATTTTGCTGACCATATGTCTCAACTAGATCTAGCGCATCATGCTCGCGGTCCAAGGCCATATATTTCTAGCATTGATTTTCCAGTAACTCCCCTTCCAATCGATTTATCATACTCTGGTAGTGATGTATTTCTACTTCAAACTCTACGATCTGGCTCTCCTTGCTTGATTCAACTCCCTCTAGCTGATCCCTTAAACCTTTGATTAGTGGAACGTAACTCATGCGCTCATGATCACGGACTACCCTGAACTGGGCTTCTCTCTCTTCTTGTTGCTGAGCGGTTGTGACTATGTTCTTCTTTCGAATTTGGGATTTGAGTTCTTGCTTCTCTCGTGACCACTGAGCTTTCTCTTTCTCAAAAGCATCATACAACAAATCCCTGTCTACTTTAAGTATGCCGAGCTCTTCTTGTAGTGCTCCAAAGTCAGATTCATAACCCTTTTTCATCTCTTCCGCAGCCAGCCCAACTCTATTTCGAATCTTAGCCTGCCACTATGCGGTGCTCTCCACGACTGTCCTTGGCCTATCTGCGAGAGCATCTTGATTATAGAACTACTCAAGATAAGAAGGATTCAACTCACCCATTCCTCGATTTGCCACCATGGTGCCACACTCGAGTATCTTAGTGCCATTCCAAACACGTTGAACATAAGCTTCACGAATGGGATCCTCTGATGTTGCTTCCCAGATAAAATTTTCCATAGTCTCTACCAGAGGCACTATTTGTTTGTGACCCAACTAACGTAGAACTCTCATAGGAACATATGGTTGATAACCTCGAAGCCCCATAAAGATCAGAAACAGATAGAAAGATGACTTATAGAGGACATATTCTGCGGTGAACCAAGGATAATTCCATGTGATCTGATCATCTGTTAAGGAGTGAAGATACTCTTTCCAATCCTTGACACTTTCTAGAAAAATGCAGATCTCCAGCTCACTCTTCAATCTAGCATTATACTGGCGAACATGATTACCCCAACAAGTACGATGGTTTACTTGATAAAGACGACGTAAAAAATGATCCATGCACCACATTTGGAGCAGGAGGTTGCAACCTTCAAAGAATCCTTTTCCTTCCTAGCACCTGGTCAAGGCACGAAAGGCATCTGCTAACACCATTAGAAGAATGGAGGAATCATTTCTTTTCATCATGGCTGTGACAATCCCAGATAACCGAATGTTGATCTTCTGATCCTCTCTTGGGAAGACCATGCACCCCAAGAAAGCTACAACGAATGTTTTACGTCCATGGCCTCGCCATATGTGTTGGTGCTATTTGTTAATTAGATTCTTCCCATATTCTGAGAACCCCCATTCATGCCCGTACCTGTCATACAAGAAATCTAGGCGTACCTGCCCTTGCGCAACATGTGCTATCTCGGTGTGGCTGATCCACATCTGCTCAAAGAACTTGGTAGCGGTAATGTCCTTGGGAGCCAAAAGTCTCTTTGTTCGGCTCTTATACCCCAGATCGGTATATTCAGCGAATTCCTCCAAGGTAGGAGTCATTTCAAACCCATTGAGACGAAACACATTATTCTTCGGGTCCCAAAAATAAACCAAAGCCTCGATGAGTTCCCGTTTGGGCTCGGTCTCCATAATGTTTACCAAGTTTTTCAAATAATATTTGATCTTTCCTTGCTCAAACTGATCCATTTTATTCCACCATCGCTTCAATAAATTGGGCACTTTGTCGACAATCTTAAATGGCGAGTGCTCTTCATCTCTCGGCCTCTTGTCAGGTCTCCCACTAACTAAATCCATATCGTACCTATATAAATAAAATTATGAGGTCAAGTCCTAATCTAAACTCAAATAAATGACACCAAGCAGACTTTTGGATAAGACAACGAACATACTTCTTATGGGAGGAGGGCTACACTCTAGATGGATTACTCAGGTATCTCGCCGAGGAAACAAAAATGGCCGGACAAAGGAAAAAATGATAAAAAGTGACGAAGAGGACAAGATGGTTATTTTTATGAAAATAGCTCTTCAGTACGTCCAAGAAAAGTACTTAGGCAGTCTCGATAAAAACAATTGAACACATGGATAAGTTGGTTAAAAATAAATAAAGCTTATTTGTGACGACCCAAAGGGTCATCACTGTTTTCTTATCCATTCCGAGTTTTTGAGGCCTTGAAAACCTCATTTATAGTTGCCTCGATTTGTGTGCACATTCTGTACGCATAGCTAGAAGCTCAAATATGAAATTTTGTAAAAATTTGCTATGTTTTGATATTAAAATGAATAAATTTGACTTCGGTCCACATCTTAGGTAAACGGGACTGGACTCGTGAATTTGCAATCTCGGAAGGTCTGTACAAAAATATGGGACTTGGGCGTATGCCCGGAATCGAATTCCGAGGTCCTAGGCCCGAGAAATGAATTTTTGAGTAAAATTGTTTTCTGAAAATATTTAAGAAAAATGAAAATGAAAACTGATTAAAAAGTGATGGTATCGGGCCCGTATTTTGGTTTAGGCACCCGGTACAAGTCTTATATGTGGTTTAGGCGCTTTATATAAAGTTTGGTTGAAAACGGATGTCGTTTGACGTGTTTCAGACTTAAAATGGAAAATTTGATGTTTTATGAAATTTAGAGGAAATCTTAGATTTAAAGGCTTAATTCATTATTTTTGATGTTATTTTGGTGATTCGATCACATAGTTAAGTTCATAGGATGTTTTTGAGTTAGTGTGCATATTTGGTTTGGAGCCCCGATGGCTCGGGTGAGTTTAGGATAGGTGTCGGGGTAGTTTTGAACTTAGAAAAATTGCAGAATCTGCTGTCTGTTGTTGTCCAGTTCCTTGTTCTATGCGATCGCATAGCTTGTTCCGCAATCGCATAGTGTAAATTTCCAGGAGGCAGGTTTGTTCTATGCATTCTCATAGTGTTAGCTCGAGAAGCCACATATTTTCCTCTATGCGATCACATGGTAAGGTTCGCGATCGCAATGACCAGCCTGCTTCTTCTATGAGATCGCAATTCTCTCTTTGCGATCGCAGTGACCAATTTCCCCTTCCTCTATGCGATCGCATCTATTGCTTTGCGATCGCATAGGGCAATTTTGCTCAGCATTTTTAAAGACCCAAAATAGAACACTTACGAGAAAATTTCCCATTTTTCACAAAACCCTCCCTTCTTCAAAGCTCTTGGGCGATTCTTGGCGCATTTCTTCACCAAAACTTCTGGGGAAAGTGTTGCTTAACTCGTTTTCTTCATTTTCCATCAATATCAATTGAATTCCTAGGCCTAAATATGTGAAAATATGTATAAAATTAGAGAATTGGATAGAGTTAGGGTTTTCAAATATTTCATGAATTAGACCTCGTTTTGGGGTCGAACTTGAAAGCAAATTATATATTCGGGCTTGTGGGTGAATGGGTGAATTTATTTTGGTTCGAGCCTCATATTTTGACCAAGCGGGCCCGAGATCGATTTTTATAATTTCGGACAGAATGTTTAGGAAAATATATTTAGGCATTTGGATTGGATTGTTTAGTATTATTGATGATTTTAAATCAATTATGTATAGATACAATTGGATTGAAACCAAATTTGAAAGGAAAAGCGGTGCTTAAGGATTGAATTGGCCATAGAAATTCAAGGTAAGTGTTTGATCTACCTTAGCTTGAGGGAATAAGAGTTGAGTCATATTTGTTGCTTACTAATTGTCGAGTATGATGTATAGGCATGGTGACGAGTATCTATACATTGGTGTCTAGTATGACCGTGAGTCTTTACATTACGAATATTTGGATTTTGCTATATCTTCCATGTTTGAATGATTATTTCTATATATTGTGAAGAGTATATGAAGGAAATTGTGATATTTAATGTTTGAGGAGCGTTGGCTCAAATTACAAATGAAATACTGAGTAAGAATGAAAGAAAGAGAAAGAATCATTAAATTATTCCCTCGCCAAAAATATTTATGGAATTGTTGACATATTCCTTGCTGGAAATTTTATCATATATTATTGAGTCCTTGTTGGACCCCTATTAATATTTTTTTTCCAGTCTATTCCCTCGCCCCTTAACTGTGATTGTTGCTTGGGTGAGGAAGAGAGAAAAAGCACGAAGGGTGATGTCGTGCATTGTTTGATATATTGAAATGGGAGCGGGTGGTACGCCTACCACAAATGATACATTGAAATGGGAGCGAGTGGTACGCTACCACAAATGATATATTGAAACGGGAGCGAGTGGTACGCCTACCACAAATGATATATTGAAATGTGAGCGAGTGGTAAACCTACAACAAATGATATATTAAAATGGGAGCGAGTGGTATGCCTACCACAAATGATATATTGAAATGGGAGCGAGTGGTACGCCTACCACAAATGATATTGAAATGGGAGCGAGTGGTACGCCTACCATAAATGATATTAAAATGCGAGCGAGTGGTACGCCTACCACAAATGATATTGAAATGGGAGCGAGTGGTACACCTACCATAAATGATATTAAAATGGGAGCGAGTGGTACGCCTACCACAAATGATATATTAAAATGGGAGCGAGTGGTACGCCTACCACAAATGATATATTAAAATGGGAGCGAGTGGTACGCCTACCACAAATGATATAATAAAATGGGAGCGAGTGGTAAGCCTACCACGAGATATTATGAAATGGGAGACCACGAGATATGAGGAATGGGATCGGGTTGCACGCCTGTAACAAGATGAGCTGAATATGAAAGTTGTCTTTATTTCTTATTTCCATGTTAGAAGTTAAATTGTAGATTGTCTCTCCGTTATTCCTGATATCCTGTTTATATCTGATACCCCTGAAGCATGTTCCCTTTCCACATTGACTGATTGTTTCTTCGCCTGGGTAGGCTAGGCACTTACCAGCACATGGGATCGGTTGTGCTGATACTACACTCTGTGTTCTTTTGCACAGATACAGGTTTCGTACAGCAGCAACAATAGCGCGAGTGTTAGCACTCAGACCAGCGAGACACCAAGGTAGCCTTGCAGGCGTTCGCAGGCCCGGCGTCTCTTCTATCTTTATTTCAGTCTGTTATCTCATGTATTTCGAGACAAACTATTATATTTTCTTTCGAACGTTGTATTTAGCACTCTTAGTAGTTCGTGAGTATGTGACACCAGTCTTAGGTAGATGTTTTAATTGAATTTCAGTATTTGATTAGTTTTGTTAACTTAAGTCTTCCGCTCATTTAAATTATTTCGCTGCATTTATATTATTATTATTGTTAAATTGTTAAAATAAGAATCCTGAAAACGAAAAAGGTAAACAAGAGTTGGCTTGCCTAGCTCCTATTAGTAGGCGCCATCACGACTCCCGATGGTGGAGAATCTGGGTCGTAACATTATTTTTCACGAAAAAACCCATTTCAAAAAAGAAAAAAAATTGTAAGGTTGATTTGGCAAAAATGGCCGATAACAAAGGACGGCATGACAAAAATAAAATGACTATTTTTTTTACAAAAATAGCCCTTCGACACTTCCGATGTAGGTTAAAAGGCTGTCCCGGAAAAAATGAATAAAAATAAAGACAAAATGGTAGAAGATGTCAAGAAGGAGCAAAGTAATCATTTTATACGGAAATAGCCCTTCAGCGCTTCCGAGAAAGGTTTTGAGGTTGTAAAAACAAACATGATCAGACGCAAAGAAGAGAAAAAAGAAAAAAAACGAAAAAAACTAAAAGCAGGAATACTATTTTACTATTATTATTATTTTTTTAAAAAAATAAAAAATATTATGGACACACCGATTTCGAAAACTCTTGCCAAAAATGGGGGCCGAACCCGATGAAGGTTGCCTACGCAGCCCACTGAAATTGTGAGAATCGGACATGCGTAGTTCAAACCGAGACTAGACAATCTTTGTTTTATTTTATTTGTATTGGTAAAAATGAATTACCTATACAAAACTGGGGGAATGCTTTATTTTTTTTAGCTCAACTAATTTTCTAAAGCCGGTCAACAAATGCAAGCAAACCTTCAAAATGATGCAACAAGTAGCACATAAGTGAACATGATGTGAGCACGCGATTTTTGCCCTATATGAATTACTCCCACAGATCAAAAACAAAACAACTATTCCAGTGTTTGCAATTTTGTGGATTTTTGTGGTATTTTTCTGTTAATTGTTTATATTTGTCTGTGCACGTTTATTTTATTTAATTGATAAAAATACAAAAATATGCTACATGTGCATTTAGGATTTAACTTTGTATTTTTAAGAATTAATTAGTAATTAAGTTATTTTACAAAAAGGAAAATTATAAAAATAGTTTAATTTGCACCTTTCAATTTTAACTTTGATTTTGAGTAGTTTTTCTTTTAATTTATTTTGTTTAATTAATTGTGATAGTCATCATCTAGGTTTAACTAGTGTTTTAGGATAATTAGGTTCTAGGAATTAATTTAGATTTTAATCTAATTTTGGAAAAGTTAAAAAAGAATTCTTGGAAAAATTTAAAAAAATTGAAAATAAAATAAGAAGAGAGCAGGATTTTTGGGCTGCCTTAAGTTAATTCACCCAGGCCCAGCTGAGTCCCTCCCAAACCCGTTAAACAAGGCCCAAAACCCATCCATAACCCGGTCCGCCTCTGCCCCAATCCAAACAACCTCGTTTAGGTTAGCAAGTAGATCTGGGCCATCGAGGTTTCTGATCTAACGGCTCAGAAGTGGGGAGAGCTTATTATATAACTGTCTTAACCCTTAGTACCCCCCTTCCCCGTTTATCATCCTTCTCAGTCTCTCTCTCAGAGACCAAATACTTGAACCTTAGCCCGCATCCCTTTTTTCCACCGCCTTGGGGTGGCGGCGCCGGTCCCAATCCCCACCAAAATTACACCCCTTGACTGCCATGACCCCCTCTTCCCTAATCCATAATCCATTACCCTCGAATCTTAATGGAACTCCTCGAATCTTGAATCACAAGTTGAACCCTAAAATCCAAATCAAGATTCTACAGATGATTTAGGTCTAATGTGATGTTATTCATTTGTTCTCTATAAGAACATGCGATTAATATCAAATTTGACTGGAAATCCGTAAGTTTGAAGCTTCGAGCCCTATTCTTTTTGGTTCGAACTGTAGTAGGTATCTCCTTAATCTTTCTTTCAGTGATTCTTTGTCCATTGTCTGTTTCCTTTATTTTTTTATTTTTTATTTTATTATTATTATTATTTATTATTTTTGTCCCGGAGTGTATCTATTCATGCATGGTCAATTAGGAATCTGTTCTTTATTGGCTAATTAGTTCGTTAGTTTAATTGATTTCTTTTATTTGTGTTAAATAAAATAGTGATTTAGTTTAAGTTTTTATTTATGAAAAATTATTTCAGTAATTGATTTTTCGGAGGCTTATAAATTTAGGGGTTTTAATGTTAATTTGGGTTTTAATTGTTGATGATTCCCTTTCAAATGTAGCCCGTTTAATTGGGCTTATATATGTGGTTCAATTGGACCCGTTGGGTTTTTTGAAGAAATTTTCAGAGGATTAAAGTGTAATTTGGGTAGTTTGCTTAGGGGAATATTTTGTTAACTGCTTAGGAAGCTTCTAGGAAGCTGGGGAGGGGGACTGTCTTGAAAAGCTGAAAATTGGACTAAGGGTAGTTAAGCAAAAAGGAAAATTAGCTAGGGATTTCTGAGCTAAAAGCAAAATTGGAAAGGGACTAAGGGGTAAAAGCTGATTCTCTGGTGATGCCCTAGGTTCCTTGCCTATAAAGTCATCTCTATCTTGCCTTTCAAGGTAGGATTTAAGGGATAAAAAACTGAAAAAATTGAGACGGCTGGAAATTTGAAAAAGTCATTGTTCCATTGAATTTCTATCTGCAGTTCTTGAGGTTTTGAATTTCTGATTCATCTGGGGTTAAAATGATTTGAATCTGGTTTTCTTAAAAGTTTGGTTTGAAGTTTGCTTTAGTTACTGTTTGATTGAAAATATTTTTGGATTGCTACACATCATTTTTGGATTTGAAATTGGTTCTGCTGATTACTTCCTACTATTGGGTTCTGCTATATTGCTGCTTGGCTACTGACCTCACATTGCTTTGTTCCCTTTCATTCTTCCGGTATTTCCATAAGCTATGGATAGCAAATGACTGTACAAGGCATTATCTAGTGGAAATTTGATCAAATATAAAAATCACTTTGAGCTTTGATGTTTTGTTTTCTCCTATTTTCATTAATACTTTTGTAGAAAGTTTAGAACTATGCACGTTATTTCAGTATTCACATGCCTTGAATATGCTATAATAAAGGATTAATGCCATTGATTTGAGGATGACTGTTTGGTTTCAATATAAGTACAAGACTCAAGAGTTGAACATGAGAGCTATCCTTAGCATATTTGTAACCACTTGCTTGGTTTTGAGTGTTGGTTTGAGTTTCTGAATAAATGCAATATGGTATTTTGACTCAAATGGCTGTAGTATTCTGCTGAAAATGCTACAGGTGCTGTTTCTATTGATAATAAATAATGGTATCAATTTTCAGATCTGTATGGTTTGTATGTTCTTCAAATAATGAAAGGTTTTCTTTGTCTTGGAAATGAGAGCATGTCCTTGTTCCTTTTCATTATAAAGGCTTTTATGTAGTTAAAAGGGTTAGGGCTTAATGTTAGTTTGTTTTGTTTTCAAATACATACTGAAAATACAAAGTACCGAGGTTGGTGGGTTCAACTTGAAACCTAGGGAATACCAGCCTATAGCCATGAAATGTGTTTCTTGTCTGGGTTCGATATGAGACCCCTTAGCTTTTATGTACCGGTCCATATTCTTAAAGAGTTTGAGTAATTCAATTATGCTAGGATTTTGATAGAAGCCCCGTTTAAAGATGTTAATTCAACTTTCAGGTGTTTTAAGCTTTAATTAATTTGTGTTAAATAATTTTTGTACAGCTTACTGTCTTGTGATTTGGGCTATAACATTGGCCCAATTGTGCCGAGTCCCTTTGCTGGATACAGTCCAGTTTTGGGCTTCACTTTGGAGCCCATTTGTGGTCTTTTGCTTATTGACTAAATAGTTATGTTGATGATGGGTCCATAATGTACTCAGTTTCTTCTAATCAGTTCAGATTGATGTCACGTTCTGTTAGCATGAGATTATTCACATTGAGTTTGAAATTTTCACATTATGATTAGAAATTCTTCATGTAGTTTAATTTCGTTAAGTCCCTTTAAAAAATTAGAATTGATGCGAGCCATATTAGATGAGTTATAATTTATGGCCCTCACGAGTTAACTTAGGAACCTTTTGGGGTAGAATAAATTGAGGGGTGCCGTGCCAAACAAAATCTCAATTGCATGGCCCTCGTTTAATTAATCTTGTTTATCCTTAGAATTCGAGGTGTTCCATTTAGTGAATTTTCCGTGGCCCTCGCAAAGTTAAAAACGTGTAGTTTCTTTTAGCGCGTTATTTTAATAATATTACCTTCTAAAACTAGGGTGCACATTTATGTGACCCAAATTCAAATCTCAACAATATTATATAGAATGTGTTGCGGACCGCGGGTGCATTTATGTGATGTGGTTCAAGACATATTTTAAATGATGTTACAAATCTTTCTTTAAAAATAATTAGAAGCGGTTAAGGTTAAAATGCACATAGGTTTTAAACTTGTACTAAAATCAGATAATTATGCCAATAATAATAGTTGAGCGACCGTGCTAGAACCACGGAACTCGGGAATGCCTAACACCTTCTCCCGGGTTAACATGATTCCTTACCCGAATTTCTGGTTCGCGGATTATAATATAGAGTCAATCTTTTCCTTAATTCGAGATTTGAACCGGTGACTTGGGACACCATAAATTATCCCAAGTGGCGACTCTGAATCTTTAAATAAAAATTCCGTTTCGATTGTCACTTAAATTGGAAAAAACTCCCTTATACCCTTGCGGGTGTAGGAAAAGGGAGGTGTGATAGCTCTGGCGACTCTGCTGGGGACAAGAACCCAGAACATCTAGTTCAGGGTTCAGAATTCTAGCTTAGATGAATTGTTATATTTGGCTTTATCTATTATCTGATTTTATTACAAGTTTTGGCCTAATGTGCTAAATGTTGCTTTTACCGTTTCGATATTATCCAAACTGTATATAAACTGCTATGAAACCCTTCTCTTTTCATCTCCGTGGATGTGCGCGCTGGTCGTGACTCCCTATTCTGTTAGTTTCATACCTTGAAATAAGAAAGAGGCTCGGACAAGTTACTAAGTCGGATGGCCTTTTGGTTCCCGGTACGTAGCCCCCTCCTCGGCTTGAGTTGTTCGCTCGGGTGCACAAGTCTAGAACAGTATACCCAGGTTTTATACTTAAAATAACTCAGCCTCATACCGGATCCATAGTAGGAACGTTTGTTTGCATGATGTGCATTTGACTTTGGGGACTCAACACAGGGTTTGGGTCCGTCTAGGACAGGTGTACCCAAAATAACAGACCATCTTGATGCATCCTATGTGCTATATGTTGCATTTCTCCAAAGGTAAAAAGGTCATTTGGCGGACCATGAAAGTTGAAGGGTGTTGTGGCCAAACGCACACGCAAGTATACGTGATCGACAAGTAATAAAGTGACTAAAAGACGGATGTCGATCCCACGAGGACTTGTGATTAACTATTAACTAAACTATACTGTCCTAATTATCTATACAAGAATTAAACCTAGAAGTATTTGATTCTAAACTAATTAAAATAAATAAAAACAAGTAATGAACTTTGAACAGAGAATGAACAGATTTTTATGATATCAATGTAATGAAAACGATCTAGGGTTATGGGCTATCTAACATTCCTATTGTATTCTTCAATTGAATTGACTAACTAATTTATCTTGTTTATTGGTTGACAGAGTTAATATTGCTCCTAAGAATCATTCGAGTTCTTACTCGCCTATTCAAGCTAACCTAACGCCTATATGTCTATGGAGTTAGAATCAACAAGAACGCATTTATAATTCCTGTAAATCAACCAAGCAAGGCAATAAGGTATATGTCTATCCTAACCATGAATCCGTTCCTTGATGCCCAGGTTCAAGAACTTGCTCTACTCAATCCTATATGCAATCTAGAATTCCCACTTTCGAGTTCAACTCTAGATTCATAAATAGTATTCAATTGGCGATCAAGCAATCAAATAATTAAGTGCAGGATTGAATAAATAAACTAATATGATAAACTAAGCAATCAAAATCAATATCCGAATAACAATAGTCATGAAATAACCACAACTCTAGAACGTGAAGTTTAGCTCCACATAGACATTGTAGCAAAACAACAAATCATACAAAGAAACATAAAAATTACTAAGTTGGTGGAAGAAAAAATGAAACCCGACCTCCACGACGGCTCTGTGCTCTTCCTTGGTAAAAAAATTGATCTAAAAAACGTTCTCCTATATATATATATACCAAGTAGGGTTGGGTCCAAACAATTATACCTTCTCCAATGTGAAAAAGGGACACTTTTCCCGAGTGATTAGCGCGAGCTCGCGCATGACTTCGATCATGTTTTTCACCCTGTTCTGTTCCGAATTTGAAAAAACGTAAAACATGAAAGTTGTAGCTATTTGAGTTAGCTTGCCAACCATATATTGTAGAGCCAAATTGGAGTTCTGAAAAAAAAATATTATGTCTATTTTACTAGACAGTGCACAATATGCCTACTGGAGTCTTCATTCGCTCTATCTATCATACGTTGACCCCCAAATACGATCCCGACTTAATTCCTTGAACTTTTACTCAAACTTTAAAGCTCCAAATCACTTGAATACATTCCATAACATCTATACAGCTCAGAATCACTCTTACAAGGCATAAAACATACCATTAGTGCAAGACACTAGCGATTAAAGCTCAAACTCAATTAAAGTGCAGTAAATTAGAGTGTAATAAGCGACTAAAATACGTAATTATAGCCGATCATCAACACCCCACACTTAAACGTTGCTTGTACTCGAGCCAACTAAAAATTTACTCTATCTATGAGCACTTAACATATAGAAGCACACTACACCAATGATTATGGTTGATAGCAACAATTAAACTCTAGCATATGCAATCATCATACACTTCCCTTTACTTATGTCATTCTTCAAAAATATTCAAACAAAGGCAATATGTTCACAACAATCCTAGCCTCAAAAATTGACTCAATGTCACAATACACTCATGGCTTGAACACCCAACATCCTAGAGAGGTCTCATAATGTTACCTATCCTTCGTGAAACCATGTGCCCTCATAACCAAGGCAAGAGAGTAAGTTGAATCCACACATTCGAATCTCATGATCAAATATATTTTAAGGACTCATATATATCAAAGAAAATATCGCTCACCCTCACAAAATAAGTCGCATGCATGTAATTGGTACCATAGGCTTGCCCTTAATGTAAATCTCTATTAATGTAGGTTCGCTCGATCTAAAATCAATTAGGTCTTTTTCATTATTGTAATGTGGGCTAAGGGACGGGTAGGATATATTAAGGAATAGTGACTAACCCTCCTAAGCACTTTAACACATCACATAATCAACTTTAAGCGCAAATTATTCAATCCACTTCACTTTCACCAACAATATCACCCCAAAAATGTTCCCTTCTTCTTTAAGAACTACATTAATTTATACCCACTAGCAGGAACAAGACAACAATGTATTCATCTCTATATTTTTTTTCCTTCAGATTATTCTTTTTTTTAATTTCTGCTAATGGTGTATTATTTTACAAATATAATTTCACCCATCTTTCTTTCATTGGTTCCACTCAAAAGTCATCCCACGCTAGTCCCTTCTTACTTCTTTTAGCGCTCATCGCAATTAAAGTGCTTTAAGAGGAAAAGGGATAAAAACAATATCAATTAAGAATAAAAAAAGGTATAGGCTTGTAATGTGGGTGCCAAATAAAAGTTTATAGGCTCAACAAGGTTAATTAGGGATAAATTTTATTTGTGGTAAGCAATTAAGCTCAAAAAGATCAAAGAAAGCCTAAAATCATTTTTCAAACCGAGTATCACCTAAAATTCAGCTTTTACTCACATACCGGGCAAGTTCTAGATACAAGTACAATACATAGACTATACAAAAACCTCACCACACCTGGCACATGACTCACTAAGGACGATCTTATTCCGACCCTCAAACAATGTAAGTATTCACGGAGCCACGAGATATTAAGCATGAAGCACAAAGTGAACATAAGTCAAGAAAACGAGACATAGGCATCACAAGACATGCTATCCAACTAAGCAAGGCATCATTAATAATTTCAAATCATAGGGAAGATACTACACATGCCGAAGCCTAAATATGCTACTATCAAACAAGTCAATGGCGCCTAGAAATCTCATATTTCTTCCTCCATTATTACCTAAATTCTAATCTACTCTAAAAATAAAATAAAAAAGACTGCTACCCGGTTCAAACTACATCGCATGGAAAAGAACCGAGGCACAAAGAAAAACCATGGGGGATTATTACTACCTAAAGAAAGCTAAAAAACATATTTTTGTGTTTTTTTTTGTTTAGACTTTAATCCCTCAAGAAAACTGTCTAGGAGATCCATCGTCGGGAAAAGTCCCAATTGTTTATTATTATTATCATTATAATTTTCATTTTTTTCATTTTTTTTGTTTTTGTTTTTCATTTTTTTAAAAAAATTACTACACTAAGAACGAGTATTATAACTAAGCTAACATAGCACAGAAAATTACCCAGACAATCTCCTGACCCTACACTTAAAATTGTGCAATGTCCTCAATGCACACTAAAAATAACAAGAGGGTAAAAGAGACTCCCTGGTAGGCCAAAGGCCGAAGAATTTGCAGCTCACGGGATACACAGACTTCTCCCACGTATGATCCCTTGTGCGGGTACCTCACACTTAGTTTCAAACACATGCTTGCTTTTGCACACTTCTAGTGGCTTTTCTTCTATGCTAATAATCCTACAAAAAAATGCTACAAAGATAGAAAAATAAAATAAACAAAAATAAATAAGAATAAAAGAAAGCAGTAAAGTTGGGTTGCCTCTCAACAAGCGCCTAATTTAAAGTCGCGGCACGACATGAACAACTTTTTCTTCCACCTTGAACTTATAAATTGTACCCCTAACATGGAATCCAGTCTGTGGCTATGCAACTTTGGTAGGGATACAAGGATAACCAGGCCAAGTAATAAATTTTTCACTCTGCACCTCTCGGTCTTTAGATGAGGAATGTAATTTTTGCTTTTTGGCACAACAAATTCAAGAATATAGGCGCTCTCATCCTCACTCTTTGACCCCTTCATTGGCTCAGATGGCTCGATTACTATCTTATTATCTAAACACAATGTGGAAAAATGGAATGAGGTCTAATGCGCTCTAACTCATAAATTTTACTACTATTTGTATCCCCATATTTACACACACTCAAGTCTCCCAAAGTAATGTTATCTATGCCCTCACATGACTCTAGAGCACTCTTCTCAATATTGGCATCCTCAAGAAAAATATGTTCTAATGATTGGTATTCTTGTTTTAGCTCTTCAATTTGGTCTAGAAGATTTTTTTCAGCTTCACACAACTCATTATTAAATTGTTAGGCGTTACACGCATCAACCTTTGTGCTCAAATCTACATCTAGGTTATGTACAGCCAAGAAAAAATTATCAATTTGATGTGCAAGTTCATCTCTCTCCTTAGACCAATCATTTACCAACATTGTTAGAAGACAACGTCATTGCTCATATTCCCTTAATCGTGAATATTCTTCCTAATACCAACCCTTATTCCCATGTTCAAGTTCAGACCTCCAGGAGTTCAGGTCATGACAAGCCCAAAAAGACGGGCCATAAAAGTCTTTCGTCAACCAAGCGTCTTCATCAATAACCTTACCTCTAGATATTTCATCCCCAGATGTCATGTTGAGAGAACTAGAAACACACTAAGAGAAAAGTAAAATAGTTATAGAATTAAAAATATTTACAAAAATAGAAGAAAAAAAAACTTGTAAAGATAAACGTAAAAGTCTAATTTAGAAAAATAGTCAATTTCTAAGTCCCCGGCAACGGCGCCAAAAACTTGTTGTGGCCAAACACACACGTAAGTATACACGGTCGTCAAGTAATAAAGTGACTAAAAGTCGGATGTCGATCCCACGAGGACTTGTGATTAACTATTAACTAAACTAGACTGTCCTAATTATCTATACAAGAATTAAACCTAGAAGTATTTGATTCTAAACTAATTAAAATAAATAAAAACAAGTAATGAACTTTGAACAGAGAAAGAGCAGATTTTTATGATATCAATGTAATGAAAACGATCTAGGGTTATGGGTTATCTAACATTCCTATTGTATTCTTCAATTGAATTGACTAACTAATTTATCTAGTTTATTGGTTGACAGAGTTAATATTGCTCATAAGAATCTGTCGAGTTCTTACTCTCCTATTCAAGCTAACCTAACGCCTATATGTCTATGGAGTTAGAATCAACAAGAACGCATTTATAATTCCTGTAAATCAACCAAGAAAGACAATTAGGTATATGTCTATCCTAACCATGAATCCGTTCCCCAGTGCCCAGGTTCAAGAACTTGCTCTACTCAATCCTATATGCAATTTAGAATTCCCACTTTCGAGTTCAACTCTAGATTCGTAAATAGTATTCAATTGTTGATCAAGCAATCAAATAATTAAGTGCAGGATTGAATAAATAAAATAATATGATAAACTAAGCAATCAAAATCAATATCCGAATAAAAATAGTCATGAAAGAACCACAACCCTAGAACGTAAAGTTTAGCTCCACATAGACATTGTAGCAAAACAACAAATCATACAAAGAAACATAAAAATTACTAAGTTGGTGGAAGAAAAGATGAAACCCGACCTCCACGGCAGCTCTGTGCTCTTTCTTGGTCAAAAATTGCTCTCAAAAACGTTCTTCTATGTATATATACCAAGTAGGGTTGGGCCCGAACAATTATACCTTCTCCAATGTGAAAAAGGGACACTTTTCCAAGGTGACTAGCGCGAGCTCGCGCGCGCATGACTTCCCGCATGTTTTTCACCCTGGTCCATTTTGAATTTGGAAAAACGTAAAACATAAAAGTTGTAGCCCTTTGAGTTAGATTTCTAACCATATATTTTGGAGACAAATTGGAGTTCTGATCAAAATGTTATATCTATTTTACTAGACAGTGCGTAATATGCCTACTGTAGTCTTCATTCTCTCTAACTATCATTCGTTGACCCCCAAACACGATCCCGACTTAATTCATTGAAATTTTTCTCAAACGTTAAAGCTCCAAATCACTTGAATTCATTCTATAATATCTATATAGCTCGGAATCACTCCTACAAGGCATAAAACACACTATTAGTGCAAGACACTAGTGATTAAAGCTCATACTCAATCAAAGTGCAGTAAATTAGAGTGTAATAAACGACTAAAATACATAATTATAGCCTATCATCAAGGGGAAATGAAAAAAAGAAAAAGAAAAAAAGAGAGGATGAAGTGTGAAAATAAAGCAAGTAGGTCTTAGTTATGTTTTTGTTACTTTTTTTATTAAGAAAAACACGGAAAAAATGAAAAATTCAAAAAAAAATTGCACTTTTTATCAATTTTCAAAAAATCAAAAATAAAAAAAGGAAAAAAAAATCCAAAAAAGAGTTTGCATGTTTCATTATTTTCAAGTAAAAGACAAAAAAAGATGTTTTCTCTAAATTAATTATTTTTTTAATTTTCGCCCGTATCCAATCTGATTGAACTACGCATACATGATTTTCGTCTTTCGGGACGTGATATGTAGGAAATCCATATAGGGTCCGATCTTCCTTGTAAATCTTAGGTTCTTGGCTTTGCGGGGTCTTAGCTAAATTTTACACTTCCAGCCACCTTTTGGCCAAATAAGCCATTTTGCAAAAATGGTCTCAATCATGTCTTGCATGTGTCTAATAGGGAGTGTTATTATCTCACATAGTGTTGGTTAAAGTTTTCTCATACAGGTGTGAGTCTATTTACCGGAGTTTGAGCATGGCATACGCCCCAGGACCATCCAATCAGGACCACTCATTCGGGAGTTTGCTTGAGGAGATTTTCTTTATGTTTTAGTTTGTTGTTCTTTTGTATGTCATCTTTTACCTTCTAGATTTGTATAGTAATGTCGAGCCTTTTAGGTGACGTTAGAGTTTTTCATAGTCTAGTTAAGTTTGCTAGTCTTTTGTTATTGTATTTCTTATTTTATATTTGAAAATGTGTTACAAGTCTAAAAAGCAAAAAAAAAAATTTGTGTTTTTATATTTTCGTTAGAAGTTTTCTTTGGATAACTAATTCTAGGAATTAAATTTTTTTTTATTTGAGACGGTTTTTCCTTTAGGCAATGAAAATCTAGAACTTAAAATAAAAATTACTTTTATATTTCCTTTTAGTGCACTAAGACCAAAAACAATTCAAAAAAGGGAGAAGAGAATTTCTTTTAGTACCTCTTTAAGAGTTTTCTTTTAAGATATTAATTTCAAAAATCTAAAAAGATTTTATTTTTGAGGTTCTTCTTTGGAAAATTAACGATTTTTTTTTAGAATTTTTTTTTTTATTTTCACTAGAACTTTAGCATATTGTACATAGAATAGAAGCATATTTTATCTTTAAAGTTTTTTCTTTAGGTAATCAAAAACTGAAATCCAAACATATCTTTTATCTTGTTCATTTATCACTTAGAAATCTTTCTTTAGGGACATCAAATGAAAATTTAAAATATTTTTCTTATTTGGACTTCCTTTCAAAAAAAAAAAAGAATAAAAAAATATTTTTCTCTTGTGGGATTTTTCCTTAATAATTTTCCATAGAGTGTTTGTTTATTAAAAAAATGTATATGCTCGTTAAGCTTGAGTTTAGGATAGGTTATAGAACATTGAGTCTAGAAAATTCAAAAAAAGAATTTGCTTCATTTGTTTCTTTTTTCCCATCAGAGTAGTCATTAAGGTAAAAAAAGAAAAGAAAAAGAGAACATCAGTTTGTTTCCTTTACTCCTGATCTTCCAGAACTACGCAAAGATCTAATTCGTGCGGCGTCATGATACGTAGGCAACCTTCATAGGGTTCGATCGAATCATTTTTTTATTTATTAAAAGAAAAAAGAAAAGAAAAAAAGGAAAAAAAAAAGAAAAAAAAGAGGTGAAATCATGGGATGTGAGAAATGAGAAGAATGAAAAGAGTGATAATTAGAAGGGAAAAGAAGAAGGAAAATAAGCAAGCAAGTGCTAGAAAAGCAAAGAAAATAGAGGTTGAAATGAACAAACTGGGATGATGCCAATTGACCTTTGTACCCTCGAAGTCATTTTAGAACCGATAACTGTGGCTAGGTGCATTGCACATAAAGTGAGATTATCTTATGTTAAAAATGCCCTAACGCTAACGTGATGACTTCATTTTGTTATATTCATAGCAGAAGGATGGTTGGTTTGTGGTTTTTAAAGTGGTAACTCTTCTCTACAACACATAGTCAAAAGGCAATGGCAGACAACAATAGAACTGAGTTGGTTGATACCGGTGCCCGAAAGCAGTTGGTTGAACAGGACAATGGGATGTTTGAAGAGGTAAAGATGTTAAGACAACACATGGCGGACATGTATCAGACTTGGATGACTGGGAAGGCACCACCCCCGCCACCACCTAGCTTCCTAGATGCTTCCCTTACCCAAACTCCGGACTCAATGCCAAATAATCCTCCACACTCTCCAAATCCACCCGCTTATCACAGTTTTCCCAACCACTCTAGAATCTCCATCACTCTTCCTGGGGATGAGCTTCATGCTGAAAATGAAAAGGTTACAGGAAAAGAAGGGCGATATGGGATACCGAGGAGACTGAAAGGCATAGAACAGTCCTTAAAGAACAAGCAAGGAATGAGAGACCAAGTTAGCATGGATTACAAAGAACTATCTGTGTCCCTTGGTGTTCGCCTGCCCGCGGGATTTAAAGTGTCAAAATGTAACTTGTATGATGGGTGTGGAGGTCCGGTAGCACACCTGCGGGTTTATTGTAGTGAAATGAGAAGTGTTGGAGAGGAAGATGACTTGTTGATGGTCTATTTCTGTAAGAGCTTGACTAGGGAAGCTTTGGAATGGCATAATCGTCAAGATGTTGGTAAGTGGCCTACATTGGGTGACATGACTCAAGATTTTGTTCGATACTTTCAATACAAATCAGGCGTTACCCTAGAACGCTCCTCCATAGCTAAAATGGAAAAGAAGCCGGAGGAAAGCTTTAGGGAGTTTGGGCTCAGATGAAGGGGGTAAGCTACTCGAGTCAGTACCCCGATTGGTGAAGAAGAAATGGTTGAGCTTTTCCTACAAGCCCAGGGGCCCACCTACTTCAGTCATTTGATCCCGGCCTTGGGAAAGCCTTTCAATGTTGTGTTAAAAATGGGGGAGATGGTAAAAGAGGGAATCAAGTCTGGCAAAATCATGAGTTGTTTGGCATTGAAAGATACTACGAAAGACATTCAGAACATCCCAGTAAGTTTGGGTAGAAGAAAGAGAAATAGAAAAGATGATCCACTGGGCATTCCTGCTCAACACTTTCAGCCTCGACATCGGCCCCATGGATATCCTTGTGCATCAGATGCCCCTCCCCAACTCTACTTCTCTCTACAGAAACCCCAAAGTCATACATCACTTTCCCAGTACCCTGTCCACAATGCACCACCATATGCTCCACACCTACAAGGCTCGCGATGGCCCACACCACTTTCCCAAATGTCTTACCCGCCCCCACGAGCCTATCGAAATCCTCCTGGATCAGGTTTCTAGCCCAATCAAGCATTTAAGAATGAGAGGCTGTAGAGAAAGAAAACCTTCACTCCATTGGAAGATACATATGCCAGTTTGTTCCAGAGGCTAAGGAAATTGGACATGTTGAAGCCGATTTAGATAAAAATGGCCAACCCTCTTCCAAAGAAGTTTGATTTTTCTCAAAGGTGCGTATATTGCTCAGATGCCCCGGGGCATGACATACAGAAGTGTTAGCATCTAAAGAAAGCAATTCAGAAGCTTATTGATGCAGGTGACATTGTCGTGCAAAATCCGGATGCAACAGACACTAGCCAAAGTCCATCGCTTGTGCATAATGAGACGCATATGGTGGGTATGATTTATTTTAAAAAGGAATATGAGAATTTTTCTGAGATCCTTAGAGGTCCACGTGCTACGAAGCCTTAAGCGCTATCGGAGGTTGATCCTAAGAACGAGCAGGCAAAGGGAACCCAAAAGCAATTTGTTAAGAACAATGTGATGGAGACTTGTGAAGGTCCTAGTATTGTTGATGTAGAAGCCAGTGACTGAGATGTTGAGTTTGGTAATTGGAAAGGCGTTCTTTTATTGGTTAGCCAGGGAGGAGTTTTGGTGTTTTATTTTGTTGTCATTTCTGTTGTCCGGGTTATTTCAGGGTAGTAATACGGATATTGTCTTGTGACTCAAACCCTTCTATCCTTTTATTTTGCCTAGTTCCTTTAGTCGTAGCAACTCATTTAGTGTTACCTAGTTTTGTTCCAGGGTTGTAACCTTAGTTTAGTTTGCTTGTCTTGTTGTTAGAACCGTTTCACCATCTGTCTAATGCAATTTCCTGTTTTCTGTTATTTCTAGTCATTTTCTTTTGTTTAGTTCTTTCTATAGTTCTTTTCCTGTTGGCTCTAGTGACATTACATGCATGCATAATTCTCAGCCTGTGCTTAAAATGTTAGTTTAGTCATGAAGCATTGAGACAATTTTAAAGATGATAGGGGCACTTGAGGGAAATAAGAACAGATTTGGACACTTTGAGATCATTTGAAGCCCGAACCATGTGAAATTGGAGAAGATAGAGCATAAAGAAATACTATTGAAATGCATCATGTCGCATCAGATTGAAGCTAAAGGCAAGTTTTCCCAAATTGGCAGGGGTCGTTCGTGGTAACGCGAGTGTTGCCAATGGTGCTGTTTATTTAACAGGTGAAGAAGGCAAATGTGTGATGTGGTTGTCAATGCTGATGCAGTCAAAAGATATTATGTACGATTTCTTTGGTGTGTTTAATTGTGTTGTTTGTATTTGGCATGCTTTGAAGATTGGAATGGCGAAGGCATTTTATTCTGCTATCTAAACACTTTATCCTTTGTTAACCCTATGAGCTTTATTTATTTTCTTTCATATCCCTCTTTTGGAATCAGAAGCAGAGTTTAGAAATATGATGCAAAATAAAAAAAGGAGAGAAAAAAAATGTAAAAAGAGTAAAGAAAAGAAAAGAAAGAAGAAAAAAAGAGAAAAGAAAAAGAGAGAAAAGTACAAAAAACAAAGCAATTCCTATGTCATGAACAACGTTTGACCTGATTCATTTTAAGGATACCTAGGCAGCCTCACGGTTCGGTCCCATCAAAATATAAATCCAAAGTCCCCAAGCAAAGAAACTGGGGCAAAAGTTGTGGTTGTTGTAAGAAATCTGATTCCGAAAGTTGTAATCTTGAATCCATTTGAATTGTTTTGAGCCTTTGACACCCTTTCTTTCTAACCCTATCCAAAATCCCACATTACGGTCCAAAAAAAGACCTTCCTATCAGTCTTCCAGAGATGCCAAGTCGAGCAAGTAAAGGTAATTCATATCAGGGGCAGCACTCTGGTTCAAGCAGGAAAATAAAAAATGAGAGAGTCTTATTGGTGAAAACCCTTGCGGGCACCGTAAGGCGATGGGAGCTGAGAGAAATCAAAATGAGAGAGTCTTATTGGTGAAAACCATGGGCACCTTAAGGAGAAAGTGAGTTGAGAGATGAACAAATGAGAGAGGATTTTGGTGAAAACCCCTCGGGGCGCCGCAGGCCGAACAAGGACAAGGTTATGGTGAAAAAATTGGGTTTTGAAGGTCTCGGGCATAAAGTACGACAACTGAAAGCTGATTGGTGGAACAGACTGGGCTGATTAATCCGAAATGCATGTCATGATTATTGGTGCCAGCTTCTCCACTCAGATAAGTCTTTTTTCTTTTTCCCCTTCAGATAGTCTTCCAGTTTAGGATCTTTCTTATCCTTAACTCTCAAAGTCATTGCATTTCATTTATTTTGGGTTTATTTCTCTAAGATGTTTCCAATGTCAGTTATGTTTAAGAAAATAAGAAGGGATTTCAAAGATTACTACCAACTTCCAAAGTTGCACAAGGAACAGGGCGACCAAGGCATTACTAGAGATAGTATGATGTGAAATGGGATATAAAAAGTCAGTGGAAGTTCCATCGGTGAAATGGTTTAGTAATTTCGTGGGAAATGCAGAGGTTCAAACAGATGGATCAGATATATAACACAATGGTTTGGGGATAGAACACTCGGGTCATCCAAGGTCATGGGGGTTGACAGTCCGTCAAAAAGTCAAAGGGTTTCTTGGCCAGTTTGAGGAAGTTAGTAAAAAAAGAGCACAATAGCAGGGAGGCCACTTTCAGCAAGAATGCCACAAACTAACCACCACATTTTAAACTGACAAGATTTTTCTTTGATTGAAACAGGGGAAGAAAGTTTCGGTTGTTTCGGGGAAAACCCCCGTAGGGGAAAAGCAAGCACCAGACAGGTTTGATCGTAAATTTTCAGGACCCTCCAGGAAAATGGGACCTAGTTTAAAATTCAAAACAATCATGAGTAGCATAATCTAGCATAAATGTAAACCATATGAATATAAGTTGGTTTCAAAGTTCGCATGTTTAAGATAGAATTCAATTAGGAGTTTTTAGGACCCTCCTGAATAATGGGACCTATCCTAAGATTTCTGTTAGATAACAAAATTTAGCGTAAGCTCTGTTGTAGGAAATTATAATTCAGCCTTAAAAGTTGTCACCCTTAAGATAAAACTTGATTTTGATTTTCAGGATCCTCATGGATAGTGAGATGTAGCTTTAATACTTTCTTAGATAACAATATGCAGCAGAAGTAATACCTTTAGAAGATATAACTTAGATTTAAAATGATCGTTTAATTAAGAGTTGTCAGGACTAGGACCTTACTTTCAAATTCTTAGTAATATTTGGTAACATGATTCAGTTTAACACTCACGTATGTGCCCAGCTACCAAACTGGAGCTGAAAATTTTCTTTGTTTTATCTATTTTTATTGAAATCAGGCACCCACCTGGAGATCACGGGAATACAATTCAAGTTCAGCAGTCAGGTGCCCACCTGGAGAGCACGGGAATACAATTCAAGTTTAGCAATCAGGCGCCCACCTAGAGAGCATAGGAATACAATTCAAGTTCAGAAATCAAGCGCCTACCTGGAGAGCACGGGAATACAATTCAAGTTCAGCAGTCAGAAGCCCACCTGGAAAGCACGGGAATATGATTCAAGTTCAGCAGTAAGGAGCCCACCTGGAGAGTACGAGAATACAATTCAAGTTCAGCAATCAGGCGCCCACCTGGAGAGCACTGGAATACAATTCAAGTTCAGCAGTCAGGCGCCCACCTGGACAGCCCGGGAATACAATTCAAGTTCAGCAATCAGTCGCCCACCTGGAGAGCATGGGAATACAATTCAAGTTTAGCAGTCAGGAGCCAACTGGAGAGCACAAGAATATGATTCAAGTTCAGCAGTCAGGAGCCCACATGGAGAGCACGAGAATACAGTTCAAGTTCAGCAGTTAGGCGCCCACCTGGAGAGCACGGGAATATAATTCAAGTTCAGCAATCAGGCGCCCACCTGCAGAGTACGAGAATACAATTCAAGTTCAGCAATCAAGCCTTCCACCTGGAGAGCACGGGAATACAATTCAAGTTCAGCAGTCAAGCGCCCACTTGGAGAGCACGAGAATACAATTAAAGTTTAGCAATCAGTCGCCCACCTGGAGAGCACGGGAATACAATTCAAGTTTAGCAGTTAGGAGCCCAGCTGGAGAGCACGGGAATATGATTCAAGTTCAGCAGTCAGGAGCCCATATGGAGAGCACGGGAATACAATTCAAGTTTAGCAGTCAGGCGTCAACCTGGAGAAAGGGAAGCATCTCAAAGTGCAATTCAAGTTCAGCAATCAGGCATCCACCCGGAGAAAGGGAAAATATCTCAGATTACAATTCAAGTTGGCAACAAAGGGACTTCACCTGGAGAATACAAGTCAACAAGGCAACAAGGACTACAAGAGCAAGTTTGAAGATATAGATAGTATTTCCTGTAATGCATAGATCATAGTCTAGTCTAGCTTATTTTTATTTTGGCACGGTGTAATAAGGGGTTTAGTAAGTAGTAGCAACGACAACAGCAACAGTGAAATCACAGCTTCATGGTACTCCCAGCTACCAAACTTCCCAAACTTCACTGATCTGATTCCTTTATAGCCAAAGATATGTAGACAATCTCAAAAGCAGGTTGCAGTCAACTCTTTCAAAAATGCTTCCCACGGAGTATTTAAACGGGCAAAAATCGCTCGTATCCGCTCACATTATCTTTTCACGAAAACTCTTCGTGTTTCCGAGAAAAGAGGGGCAGCTATGAGCACGTGTTTTTTGCTCAATATGAATTACTCCCACAGATCCAAAACAAAACAACTTTTTAAGTGTTTGCAATTTTGTGGATTTTTGTGGCATTTTTCTGTCAATTGTTTGTATTTGTCTGTGCACGCTTATTTTATTTAATTGATAAAAACACAAAAATAAGTTGCATGTGCATTTAGGATTTAACTTTGTATTTTTAAGAATTAATTAGTAATTATGTTATTTTACAAAAAGAAAAATCACAAAAATAGTTTAATTTGCACCCTTCAATTTTAACTTTGATTTTGAGTAGCTTTTCTTTTAATTTGTTTTTTTCATTAATTGTGATAGTTATCATCCAGGTTTAACTAGTGTTTTTTTAGGATAATTAGGTTCTAGGAATTAATTTAGATTTTAATCTAATTTTGGAGAAGAAAAAACAGAATTCTTGGAAAAATTGAAAAGAATTGAAAATAAAATAAGAAGAGAGCTAGATTTTTGGGATGCCTTAAGTTACTTCACCCAGGCCCAATTGAGTACCTCCCACACCCGTTAAACAAGGCCCAAAATACATCCATAACCCGGTCCGTCTCTGCCCTAGTCCAAACGACCCCGTTTAGGTTAGCAAGTAGATCTGGGCCGTTGAGGTTTCTGATCTAACGACTCAGAAGTGGGGAGAGCTTATTATATAACTGTCTTAACCCTTCGTACACCTCCCCCCCATTTATCGTCCTCTTCAGTCTCTCTCTCAGAGCCCAAATACCTGAACCCTAGACCGCCGTCCTTTTTTCCACTGCCTTGGGGTGACGGTGACGGTCCCAATCCCCACCAAAATCACACCCCTTTTCCACCATGACCCCCTCTTCCCTAATCCATAATTCGTTACCCTCGAATTTTAACAGAACTCCTCAAATCTTGAATCACAAGTTGAACCCTAAAATCCAAATCAAGATTCTGCAGATGATTTAGGTCTAATGTGATGTTATTCGTTTGTTATTTATAATAACATGCGATTAATATCAAATTTGACCGAAAATTCGTAGGTTTGAAGCTTCGAGCCATGTTCTTCTTGGTCCGAACTGTAGTAGGTATATCCTTAATCTTTCTTTCAGTGATTCTTTGTCCATTCTCTATTTCCTTTCTTTTTTATTTCATTTTATTATTTTTTTATTTTTTTTATTATTTCTATCCCGGAGTGTATCTATTCATGCATGGTCAATTAGGAATATGTTCTTCATTGGATAATTAGTTTGTTAGTTTAATTGATTTCTTTTATTTGTGCTAATTAAAATAGTGATTTAGTTTATGTTTTTATTTATGAAAACTTATTTCTGTAATTGGTTTTTCGGAGGCTTATAGAATTTGGGGGTTTTAATGTTAATTTGGGATTTTAATTGTTGTTGATTCCCTTGCAAATGTAGCCCATTTAATTGGGCTTATATCTGTGGGTCAATTGGACCTGTTGGGTTTTCTGAAGTAATTTTCAGAGGATTAAAGGGTAATTTTGGTAGGTTGCTTAGGGGAATATTTTTTTAACTGCTTAGGAAGCTTCTAGGAAGCTAGAGAGGGGGATTGTCTTGCAAAGCTGAAAATTGCACTAAGGGTAGTTAAGCAAAAAGGAAAATTAGCTAGGTATTTCTGAGCTAAAAGAAAAATTGGAAAGGGACTAAGGGGTAAAAGCTGATTCTCTGGTGCTGCCATAGGTTCCTTGCCTATTGTCACGAACCTAAACTCAGACTTGGTCGTGATGGCGCCTCTCGTGAAGACAAGGCTAGTCGACACAACATCCAAATTAACCATTGATCAATAAAAATCATTTTAAGCCTCTAATTAAACAAATGTTTCATAATGTAAGTCTACATGAACAATGCGAAAATAATATACAAGCCCAACATTGGGATGTCACTAGTCATGAGCATCTACTACAACTGCCTAACCACATCATGACCAATATGGTCGGGAAAAAAATCACAAGAAATACATAAGGAAGAAGAAAGAGGGAGAAAGCAGAGCCGCGATCGTCAGCAGCTACCTTGCTAACTCCGATGAAACTGCCACCAATCTTAGAATTACCTTAATCTGCACACAAGGTGCAGAGAGTAATGTAAGTACTCCAACCCATTAAGTAATAAAGGTAAATAAAGACTGAGCAGTAAGAAATTACGTAGACCACGTCATAGCACCACAATGATTACAGCATATTCCCAAAAAAAGATACCATTTAAATCATTTCGTTAAACTTCCAACTTCGGCAAAAATCCTTTGGAAAATATCTTTCTAACCTTTTCTATAGAGGTTTAAGGAAATTATATATATATATATATATATATATATATATATATATATATATATATATATATATATATATATATATATATATAGTGAAGGTGATGAAAATCATAATCGGCCTCTCGGCAAAGCATAAATCGTATACAGCCCCTCGACATAACAGAGATTCATAGCATTTCATAACTAAAAAAATTCAGTCTAAATGAAAGTTATTTGAGACATTTGTTCAATATTTTTCAATAGAGGCTCGTTCTAAGGATGAGTGAAAGAAGTAATTAATCAACATGTTAAATAGAAACTCACTTTAAAGAAGAGTGAAAAACAGTAAGTTCATAAACTGGCCCTTCAAGCAAAGCATCACTCATGTACATGTATATATACAGCCCCTCGGGCAAGCCTATCAGTAATTCATGACTCAACTTTTACAAATCAACGCTCACACTTGGCACTCATACTCAATAGGTACTATATAGTAACCGATGCGATGTGCAACCCGATCCATATATTATTGCGGCGTGCAGCTCGATCCATATATATATAGTCGACCGCGCTCACTGGGGGTGTGCAGACTCCGGAGGGGCTCCTACAGCCCGATCTAATATACCACTGCGGCGTGCATCCCGATCCATACACATATATATAAATATATATTGCTGCGGCGTGCATCCCGATCCATAAATATAATCCTCACAACCAGGCCCTCGACCTCTCTCAGTCATTGACCTCACTATCAGACCCTTGGTCTATCTTAGTCATCAACCTCACAAATAGACCCTCGGTCTATCAGTAAATCAGGGAACTCAGCCCAAACTGTTTTCATATTTTTAAGAGGTAAAGTGATAAAACCAGATTAAACAATAAACAAGTTAAACATGACTGAGGATATGCCTTCAAAACAAATAGAGTGAGGAAAAATTGTGAAAATGCCTCTAAGGGTCTCAAATAGTCGGCACAAGACCCCAAACATGGCATACCCCCTAAAATATAATATCAATCTCTAAAATATAGAATATCACAAGATTTCAAATCAATTACGAGATTTAACAGTCTCACGGGACAGACCAAGTCACAATCCCCAACGGTGCCAATTCCACGCTCGTTATCTAGCGTGTGTGTCACCCCAAAGTAGTACAACGATGTGAAATTCGGGGTTTCAACCCTCAGGACAACATTTACAAAACATACCTCAATCCGAGCAAAATCCTACTCACAATGCCTTTGCCTCTCAAATCGACCTCTGAATGCCTCGAATCTAGCCGCAATAATTCGATTCAGTTAATAAAAATTATAGGAATTAATTCC
The DNA here is from genome assembly GCA_026770625.1 of Nicotiana glauca. NCBI lineage: Eukaryota > Viridiplantae > Streptophyta > Magnoliopsida > Solanales > Solanaceae > Nicotiana > Nicotiana glauca. The sequence goes on from MU678365.1 coordinate 47,138, forward strand.
ATATGAAATTCTACATTGTCCATTAAAAATCCGAAATTGCACTCAAAATTTGTCCGTGGGGCCCACATCTCGAAACCAGACAAACGTTACGAAATATGAAACCCCATTTAACCACGAGTCCAACCATATAAATTTTACCAAAATCCGACAATAATTCGGCCTCAAAATCATCAAATCTATCAGAGAGGGTTTTCAAACTCTTCCAACTAAATTCACAAATTTAATGCCAAAACTAGTAATAGATTCGAGTAATCTAACCAAAATTAAGAACACTTACCCTGTTGTTTTCTTTGAAAATCTCCCAAAAATTGTCTCTCCCCGAGCTCTAATTTGGTAAAAATGGAAAATGGGACAGAACTCAACATTCTGTCCAGAAAAATTTTGGGTACTGTTCATGACTGTTCAAGGCTACTGTTTACACACTGTAAAAAAATCAGCAGTTGTCCAAAGAGAAAATTCAGCAGCCTTTTTATATCTATTAACCTTCCGAAATCCACCTGAGACCCTCGGGACTTCAACAAAATACAACAACAAGTCTTAAAACATGATACAGACTTAGTCGAAACCTCAAATCGCATTAAATACTGCTAAAACAGTGAATCACACCCCAATTCAAACCTAATGAAACTAAGACTCCCAAATCCAAATAATTATACGGACTGCGCACGCAAGTCGATGAATTATTGATAGTGCTTTTCAAGGTCTTAAAACACCAAAATAATTATTTAATTTAAAGATGACATTTTGGGTCATCACATTCTCTACCTCTAAAACAAGCGTTTGTCCTCAACGTACTAAGAATTATTCTCAGGTTACCAATTGATGGTTTTACTTTTACACAAATATTCGTGATTGATCCCACATTACCGCATTCTTCATAAGTAGGACAACACCATTTCAATTGAGATTATATCCTTTATCCATATTTGTAAACTTTAAGACCAAATTTCTTACACTACAATCATTTCCAGAAAGGTTCGATTTTCACGTCAACACACGATATTAGTCTCGACTGGCTGTAGAAACTCGTGCCTATGCACCCATCAAATACGGGATATTACATTATCCTCCACTTAGGGTCATTCATCCTCAAATGAGAGGTAGAGTCCGTCCTCAAACATATAATGTAACTTATCTCTTTCTTTGCATATCTCAATATCCCAAAAATTTTCTAACTCCCAAATTTTTCAGAAATTTCGGCAGAGTCTTCTGATTAATTGGGCCTCTCCACCTATTAGAGTAACACAAAAATAACTCCTAACAACATGTCCACCACCCAACAAAGCACCACAAATTATATATCAATAACACTAATCTCCGCATTATAAGCATGACATTATCACAATGATATCTTGACATAAAAATGCATCATATGTATGACCATAACCACATCTCTGGTCTTAATAGTTGTTCATAATAGATTACAACATCACCAATTAACCTCATGTTAACATTCAGTTTCAAACCTCCAGTTTACTAACAACAAGGAATGAAGATCTCATAATTAATTACCCGAATTAACGAGTAACAATTTACATCCTCCGGACACTCACCTTATAGTCTAAAACTGGATAATTACAATACAAATCTGGCAAATTATGCACAAAGATATTCATACAAGAGTTTTCTTCAAATAAGTCTAATAGGCATGCCACCCTATAAGTATTATAGTACAAATTTTAATTTCACAAAGGGAGCATTTAAACACATAATTTTTTTTCCTTTCACCACAAGGACCTCGTCCTTATATAACATCTACCGCAGTTTGTAGCCCGGTTTAAATATTTCTCATTATATTAAAATGCTAGGATCTCATCCTCAGTTCTGAATCACAAGTATTATGCACAGTGCACCAATCAAAATATTTCATTTTATTCTTTCAAATAGTTTCCGTTTAATAAAATCATAACACATAATGATAGACATAGCCATCTCCATCGAATCTCCCAACATGAGTATTCACATAAGAAGATTTCAGAATTATGAAGCTCACTTATAAGTGGAGCACAATGGGAAGACTTGCCTCGATACTCAGAACCGAATCAAGTTAAGAAAATTGTTACTTTATAATAATTCGAGATCATATTTGTAATGACACCATCCGGTGTTGCGACCTCAACCATACCATAGAAAATATCAACGACTGGGTCTCCACCTCTAGGAGTCTCGTCTCCGCCTCTAGGAGTCTCGCCTCCACCTCTAACATCCTGACCCCTACCTCTGGTTGGTCATCTAAGTGGAGTAGTAACTGCAATAGGGAACGTAGCCTGAGTGCTTTTAAAAAAAATATTTCTCCCAAGTCTAGGAGAATTTCCCCATGATGTGCCTAGTACTACCACATTCATAACAATCCTTTTGAGGGTTCAGCTGCTCATACTGAGTCTATGCCAGATAACTGGAATAACCATAATATGAACCTCATGTCATGTCACGACCCCAAACCCGGTCGTGATGGCGTCCAACACAACTGCTAGGCAAGCCCAACCAATTTCACTCTCAACCCGAGCATAAAGCTCAAAACCATTTGTTTGAAAATCATTAACAACATTTAAACTAGAAGAATAACTGAAAGATAGAAATAAATCCAAAAATAAACAATACTGAACCATCTCCCAAAGACCTGGGGGTCATGAGTCAAGAGCCTCTACCAGAATAGCAAAGTATATGGTAAAACAACATAGTCTGAAGTACGCGGAAAAATCAAATAACAGGAAATAGGAGAGAAATCGGGTCCTGCGGACGTCAGGCAGCTACCTCGACAACTCTGTGTAAAAGCTCTAAAGAACAACAATAAGCTCAGATAGCTCCTGGAGTACTTGAATCTGCACTCAAGGTGCAGGGAGTAAAGTGAGTACTTCCAACTCAGTGGTAATAGACATATATAATGTCTGAAAGTAAGAAATCCCAAAATATAGCACAAAGTAAAGCTAAGAATAGTACTCCTACACATTTAACAGTGTAACAACAGCTAACAAAAATAGTCAAAACAGATAAATATATCAATGCATGAATGCAATGCACATGATCGCTACGGCGCGTAGCCCGATCCATGGGTACCCGGCGCTCACTGTGGGGGTTCAGACTCCGGAGGGGCTCCTACAGCCCAAGCGCAATATATTATCACACCCGCTGCGGCGTGCAGCCCGATCCATGAAAATCATGAATGCACAATCATACTTACCATTTTTAGTTTCAATTATCAGAATTTTACTTAGGTGTTTAAAACCTTAAAGTTTTACTAGCCATTTCGATACAATATTTAGTTTAGGACTAATATCAGGAAAACATGCTATACGTTATGGGAACAGTGATAACAATCCCTACGGGATCCAAATAGTCGGCATACAGCCCCAAATATCTCCATAACCATCCGAGTATGAGGTTTACCGGATAATTTCAAACCAATGATATAGTTCAACATCATTCGGTCGGACTAGTTTATAGTCCTCGACCACAATCGACCCCGCACTCGCAATAGAGTACGTGTCTTGCCTCATCATAGCGTCACAGTGTGATACACTGGGTTTCAAACCCTCAGGTCATGATCTACATCTATTACTCACCTCGAACCGGCTTAAAAACTAGTCCACAATGCCTTTCCCTCAAGAATCGACCTCCACGGGTGCCAAATCTGATCAAAACCAATAGGAATACATCAAAATAGGCTAATGGAACATAACCCAATCGAAATAACTCGAAAAACACCCAAAAACACGAAGTTGCCAAA
>MU678365.1:61608-101841 GCA_026770625.1 Nicotiana glauca
CCCCTATCTGAGATAATAGACACTGGAATCCCATGTAATCGGACAATCTCCCGGATACAGAACCCTGCCAGCCGCTCCGAAGAATAGGTAGTACATACTGGAATAAAGTGCACGGACTTGGTCAGCCGATCCACAATCACCCAAATCGAATCAAACTTCTTCAAAGTCCGAGGGAGACTACTCACAAAGTCCATAGTAATCCTCTCCCACTTCCACTCGGGAATAATCATCTACTGAAGTACACCGCCCGATCTCTGATGCTCGAACTTGACCTGCTGACAGTTGAGACACCGAGATACAAACCCCACTATATCCTGCTTCATCCTCCTCCACCAGTAATGTTGTCTCAAATCCTGATACATCTTTGCAGCACCTGGATGGATAGAATACCGCGAGCTATGGGCCTCCTCCAATATCAACTCTCGAAGGCCATCCACATTGGGCACGCAAATCCGTCCCTGCATCCTCAGCACACCATCACTATCAATATTAACACCCCTGGCATCGTCGTGCTGAACTCTGTCCTTAAGGACAAGCAAGTGTGGATCATCATACTGGCGCTCACGAATGCGATCATATAAGGAAGATTGAGAAACAACACAAGCCAACACCCTGCCGGGCTCTGAAATATCCAACCTCACTAGCCGATTGGCCAACGCCTGAACATCATATGCAAATGGTCTCTCCCCAACTGGAATATATGCCAGGCTACCCATACTAACTGCCTTTCGTCTCAAAGCATTGGCCACTATATTGGACTTCCCCGGATGATACAATATGGTAATGTCATAATCTTTAAGCAACTCGAGCCACCTCCGCTGCCTCAAATTTATATCCTTCTGTTTGAACAAGTGTTGGAGACTGTGATGATCAGTATACACCTTACAGGACACATCGTACAAATAATGCCTCCAAGTGTTATGAAATTCACATTTTTGGAATTCTCGTCTCACCACGAGTGCATACATATAAAATTTACCAAAATCGGAGTCCAATAGCCCCTTCAAATCATCAATTGAAACTCTTTTAGGCCTTAAGCCCTAACCACCATTTTTACCCCTAAATTCCTTGAATTTTCAGTGATTAATACATGTTTTTACACTACAATAACATAAACCAAGACCAAATATCCTTACCTGATGATCCTCCTACGAAACCTCTTCAAAATCGCCAAAAATCGCCTTAGCTCGCACCCCAAATTGATTTTACACTTCTGAAAATCGAATACACTGATCTCATTTAACCCTTCTGTGATTTTCGCTTCTGCGGCTCCCATAACCGCTTCTGCGGTACCGTTTCCGCGTCCAGTTAACCGCTTCTGCGGTTTAACTTAAAATCCCCTTGACCGCTTCTGCGGTCCTACACCGCTTTTACGATAACCGCTTTTGCGGTCAATATGCCGCTTCTGCAGTCCCAGCCATAATACTCTAGACCGCTTCTGCGGTCATAATCCGCTTCTGCGGAGACCGCTCCTGCGGAACAAGTTCCGCTTTTGCGGAAATACCCCAGGCCACCTAGGGCCGCTTTTGCGATCACATAGCCGCATCTTCGGGACCACTTAAGAGGCTCTTCAACCGCAGATGCAGAAACAACAGAAGGCTTAAAGCCTGCTGCAATTCCAAGCATCCAAACTCCCGAATAATCATCCGAAACCATCCCGAGGCCCCCGGGACCTCAACCAAAAATACAAACCCACTCTAAAACACGATACGAACTTGTTTCTATCCTAAAAACACGTACATTAACACAAAAATCACCAAATTACCACGGATTCAAGCCTAATTTTTCTTAAAACTTCCAAATCTCACATCCAATCAAAAACCCGACCAAACGACGTCCGAATGACCTGAAAATTTGCAGACATATCCAAAATCACCTAACGAAGCTACTGCAACTGTCAGACTTCCATTCCGACTCCCGGATCAAAATCTCACCTATCAACTGGATTCCGCCAAAATTCCAACATCGCCAATTCAAGCCTATTTCTACACCGGACCTCCAAATTTAATTCCAATCGCTCCTCTAAGTCATAAATCATCTCCCGAAGCTAACAGAACCACCGAAATTAACATCCGAGCCCTCTAACCACGTAGTTAACTTCCGGTTGACTTTTCCGAAACAAACTCCCTTATAAGAGGCTATATGCCTTATTTTCAACCAGAATCAATCCAGATTCACCCGATAGACTCTAATACTAATATAGAACATGAAACAACACAATAAGGGGGAAACAGGGTGGTAACTCTCATGACGATGGGTCGGTTCGTGACATGTCAGTAGTGTATTAAAATAACTTATTGGAGCACCCCGAGTATTCCAATATATTGATTGGGCTGGCCGGCTGCCCGAGCCCCTGTCATAATGATTTGGAGTTATAGAGTAGAATCCAGTGGATCTTTTAGAACCTTGAGACCTCTTGGTATTCTTAGCTTTCTCTTTTCCTCATCTAGAACACATTCTAACATTTTGGCAATTTCTACCATAAGTCAAAATGAAGCATCAACCTGTAGCTTCCCGGGTTGTACAAAATTTCAATATCATAATTGAGTCCTTTAATGAGTCTGTGGACTCACTCTCTGGCTGTAGGAACCAAAATTGTAGTATGACGGCTAACTTATTGAACCTGATGACATATTCTGACACCGTCATGGTGACCTGACACAACCGTTCAGACCCCATATGCCACATATTATAGAGAATCCAGGAGACAAACTCCTTTAAAAACATTTATGAAAACTGAGCCGAGTAGGTGGTGTTGCATTGGCTAGTCTGCCCTCTTCATAGGCTTGCCACAAACACCAGCGACTAATTTCTTCTTTTGCTATGTTGACTCAATAATGCTGAGCTAACCTATTTATTCATATACTCTTCGATTCTTCTTTGGGGTAAGTATTTCCCCTAATTATGCAAAATGATCTCAAAAGTATAGCTCCATCAAGATAAATCTTGGCACGAACTATATAGTCCAGAAGATCGTCAACCTTGACGTCCATACTGAGCAAACCTTTTATAAATTTAAATTGTTTTTTTTTTCTAACTCCTTTGATACTGAAGTATTGGATTATTAAGAAGGTAGACATACCGCAAGTCCTGACATCCTCCCATATAAATCTCAGTTTCTAAAGATTCCCAATTGCTGCATGTAAATCTTGAATTCATTGGAACTGTTCTCCACATTTATCCACTTTTCTCAAATCTCAATTAGATTGATCAAACGGACCGAATGACCTGTGTTCCGTTAGCACTCCAGCACCCAAGGAAATAACTTGTTCTTCTAAGCCGCCGAGCGATTTTTTTTCTACTCCATACACGTCACATCTTTACAAATAACAAATAAATTATCTAATGTTTCTCATATACCCATAAAGCATAACACAACCCTTATCCAAAATTTCATTTACTCAAGTCATCCTCGATCTCAACCTCTGTAAGCCATAACTGATTCATTAGTATACCTCAAATTAGAACTAACACAACACATAACCATGCAATCAACTGATTAATAACAGACTCACCCACTTGGCTCAAAGCTATAGTTCAAAACACACAAAACTCACAATGCTCATACTCTATTACTGCCATAATACCATAGTGAGTTTAAACTAAATCCTTCATAATCTCATGCAATACAAACCATCTAGTGTTTCAAATCATTTGCAAATCTTGCATTCACCCTCATAACTATCAAGCCCACTCTCAGAAGCAATCCAAAATTAAATTGCAACACGTATATTTTATTGGTAAAAGAGGACTCTCAACCAACAACATAAGGATCACACAATCCTCAGAACACTCCGCAGGAGATAATCTACTTGCTTAGCCTCAAACTGGTATCTCTCTACACTCTTTCATAATCATAACTATTACACAATCACTTAACCCCCTCGGTCTAAACTCATAACACAACATGAATATCTACTCCACTCTACAACTAAACTACACGGGAGGTCCTTCAACACACCCACAGCTCGAGGCCATACACCAACTCCAGACCGAATTCAAACACCTAATAGACCTTGCTACATCTCCAACAAACTTTTCTTGCCACATTCGAACAATCTGAACATATCTCGCAATAAAATCTTACTTATCACATAGCCATCCAGCCACAAATCCCACCAGTAAGGACACAAACAGAAATATAAGTCCCAAATTCATGTGCTTGGACAATCTAAATCTCAATACAAAAGCCACTGACAAAACCTAACCTCAAGTCCTCTAGATTGGCCCATCAACAATATGCCAAAATCACATCTCACACCGCAACCATCCATAGAACTCGCAAATTGTCGATGCATAAGTAATATAGAGTGCTCATGTGCGCATATGAATACGTGGAAGGAATTCAAGGAAATATGCTTCAAGTTTAATCAATGTCGCACAATAAGAATTCAAGAATATGGAATTTCCTAAAGGGTTCTGCAGCCTCTTGAAGATAAGTACATACGTCTCCGTACCGATCCACAAGACTCTACTAAACCTGCTCATGACTTATGAAACCTATGTAACCTAGTGCTCTGATACCAACTTGTCATGACCCTAGACTTAGACCTGGTTGTGATGGCACCTCTCGTGTAGACAAGGCCAGCCGACACAATACCCAAATTAACCATTGATCAATAAGAATCATTTTAAGCCTTTAATTAAACAAATGTTTCATAATGTAAGTCTAGATGAACACTGCTGAAATAATATACAAGCCCGACATCGGGGTGTCACTAGTCATGAGCATCTACTACAACGGCCTAAGTACATCATGACCAATATGGTCGGAAAAAAATCACAAGAAATACAAAAGGAAGAAGAAAGAGGGAGAAAGCAGAGCCGCGATCGCCGACAACTACCTTGCTAACTCCGATGAAACTGCCACCAAGCTTAGAATTACCTTAATCTGCACACAAGGTGCATGTAGTAATGTGAGTACTCCAAACCAGTAAGTAATAAAGGTAAATAAAGACTGAGCAGTGAGAAATCACATAGACCACGTCATAGCACCACAATGATTACAACATATTCCCAAAAACAGGATACCATTTAAATCATTTCGTTAAACTCCAACTTCAGCAAAAATCCATTGGAAAATATCTTTCTAACCTTTTCTATAGAGGTTTAAGGATATATATATATATATATATATATATATATATATATATATATATATATATATATATATATATATATATATATATATATATATATATATATATATATATATATATATATATATATATAGTGAAGGTGATGAAAATCATAATCGGCCTCTCGGACAAAGCATAACTTGTATACAGCCCCTAGGCATAACAAAAATTCATACCATTTCATATATAAAAAAACTTCAGTTCAAATGAAAAGTTATTTCAAATATTTGTTCAATATTTTTCAATAGAGGCTCGGTCTAATGATGAGTGAAAGCAGTAATTAATCAACATGTTCAATAGAAACTCACTTTAAAGAAGAGTGGAAAATAGTAAGTTCATAAACTGGCCTTTTAAACAAAGCATCACTCATGTACATGTATATATACAGCCCCTCGGGCAAGCCTCTCAGTCATTCATGACTCAACTTTTACCAATCAGCGCTCACACTCAGCAATCACACTCAATAGGTACCACACAGTAACCGCTGCGGTGTGCAACCCGATCCATATATCGTTGCGGCGTGAAGCTCGATCCATATATATATAGTCGACTACGCTCACTGGGGGTGTGCAGACTCCGGAGGTGCTCCTACAGCCCAAACGCTATATCGATGTGGCGTGCAGCTCGATCTAATATATCGTTGCGACGTGATGCCCTATCTATACACATATATATAACTATATATTGCAGTGGCGTACATACCTATCCATAAATATAATCCTCACAACCAGGCCCTCGACCTCTCTCAATCATTGACCCCACTATCAGTCCCTTGGTCTATCTTAGTTATCAACCTCACAATCAGACCCTTGGTCTATCAGTAAATCAGGGAACCCAACCCAAACAGTTTTCATATTTGTAAGAAGTAAAGTGATAAAACCAGATTAAAAATAAACAAGTTAAACATGACTGAGGATATGCCTTTAAAACAAATAGAGTGAGGAAAAATTATGAAAATGCCCCTAAATGTCTCAACAGGTTGGCACAAGGCCCCAAACATGGCATACCGCACAAATATAATATCAATATCTAAAATATAAAATATCACAAGATTTCAAATCAATTACGCGATTTAATAATCGCATGGGACGGACCAAGTCACAATCCCCAACGTTGCACAACTCCACGCTCGTCATCTAGCGTGTGTGACACCCCAATGTAGTACAATGATGTGAAATCCGGGGTTTCAACCCTCAGGACAACATTTACAATCATTACTTACCTCTATCCGAGAAAAATCCTACTCACAGTGCCTTTGTCTCTCAAATCAACCTCCGAATGCCTCGAATCTAGCCACAATAATTCGATTCAGTTAATAAAAATTATAGGAATTAATTCCATATGAAATTTTACATTTTCCATTAAAAATCCAAAATTGCAGTCAAAATTCATCCGTGGGGCCCATATCTCGGAACCCGACAAAAGTTACGAAATATGAAACCCCATTTAACCACGAGTCCAACCATACAAATTTTACCAAAATCCGACAACAATTCGGCCTCAAAATCATCAAATCTATCGGAGAGGGTTTTCAAACTCTTTCAACTAAATTCACAGATTTTATGCCAAAACTAGTAATAGATTCGGGTAATCTAACCAAAATTAAGTTAAGAACACTTACCCCATTGTTTTCTTTGAAAATCTCCTGAAAATCGCATCTCCCCAAGCTCTAATTTGGTAAAAATGGAAAATGGGACAGAACTCAACATTCTGTCCAGAAAAGTTTTGGGTACTGTTCACTACTATACTGTTCACGACTGTTCACGGGTACTATTTACACGCTGTAAAACAATTAGCAGCTGTCCAAAGAGAAAATTCAGTAGCCTTTTTATATCCATTAACCTTCCGAAATCCACCTGAGACCCTCGGGACTTCACCAAAATACAACAAGTCCTAAAACATGATACGGATTTAGTTGAAACCTCAAATCACATCAAATACTGCTAAAACCGTGAATCACATCCCAATTCAAACCTAATGAAACTAAGAACGTCCAACTTCTATATTCGATGCAAAAACCTATCAAATCAAGTCTGATTGACTTCAAATTTTGCACACAAGTCATAAATGACATAACGAAGCTATACAAATTTTCAGAACTGGATTCTGACCCCGATATCAAAAAGTCAACTCTCGGTCAAACTTTTTCAAAAATCTTCTATTTTCCAACTTTCGCCAAAATTCGCCAAATTATCCTACAGACTCCCAAATCCAAACCTGAACATGTGCCTATGTCCGAAATCATCATACGGAGCAATTCCAATCATCAAAATTTGGATTCGGGTTCGTTTGCTCAAAATGTTGACCGAAGTCAACTCAATTGAGTTTTAAAGCTCTAATTCACAATTTAATCCATTTTTTTTTACATATAAACCTTTGGGAAAATTATACTGACTGCGCACGCAAGTCGAGGAATTATCGATAGTGCTTTCTAAGGTCTTAAAACATCAAGATAATTATTTAATTTAAAGATAATATTTTGGGTCATCATACATATAAATACATCTCTATCTTGCCTTTCAAGGCAGGACTAAAGGGATAAAAAACTATAAAAAAAAAAACTGAGACAGCTGGAAATTTGAAAAAGTCACTGTTCCATTGAATTCCTTTCTGCAATTCTTGAGGTTTTGAATTTCTGATTCATCTGAGGTTGAAATGGTTTGAATCTAGTTTTCTTAAAAGTCTGGTTTGAAGTTTGCTTTGGTTACGGTTCGATTAAAACTATTTTTGGACTGCTGCACATCATTTTTGGGTTTGAAATTGGTTCTGCTGATTACTTCCTACTATTGGGTTTTGCTATATTGCTGCTTGGCTACTGTCACAACCCTTACCCCGGTCGTGATGGCGCCCAACACAATGCTAGGCAAGCCCGACCAATTCAATACTCAATCCCTTTTTATTGAAAATTCAATGCCGATTAACAGAATTTAATTACCTAACTGATGAATAGAAGTCTGAAATAAAGACGAAATGTGCGGAAACCATAATAATAATCTCTGCAATAGCCCACCGATCCGGTGTCACAAGTCAAAAGCCTCTAATATATGAATTCAACAGTCTAACACAGGAACAGTCTAAAATGCGGAAAGAGTAAAGAAGGATAGAGGGAGAAATCGGGTATGCGGATGCCATGCAGCTACCTCGATAACTCCGGTAAAATCTGAATTTCAAGAAAACTTGTACTACACATCAGGTACACCTGGATCTGCACACACGGTGCAGAGAGTAATGTGAGTACTCCGACCCAGTGAGTAATAAATATAAATAATGACTGAAAGCATGAAAACATGTAAAGGCACAAAGCAGTTCTATATCAAAAAAGTAAAACCTCTAAAACAGTAATCCATCGAATAAATCAATAAAACCTCATAATAACAGAAATCAGAATAACCGCGGCGGCGTGCACCCGATCCGTACATTACTGCGACGTGCAACCCGATCCATATATCACTGCGGCGTGCAGCCCGATCCATACATCGTTGTGGCGTGCAGCCCGATCCATATAAATAGTCGATTCTGGTCACTGGGGGTGTGCAGACTCCGGGAGGGGCTCCTATAGCCCAAGCGCTATATCGCTACGTCGCGCAGCCCGATCCACATAATTATTTATGCGCACGTGTAGCCAAATCCATAATATATATAGTATCCTCACTGTTGGGTCCTCAACCCCTCTCAATCATTTTACTCACAGCCTCTCGGCACAATAATATAAGGTAGGGAGCTCAGCCCTCATGTTCCTCTTATTTAGAGTTAATATTTAAAAATACCGGTTCACATCTTTTAGACAAATAGAAACATGACTGAGAATATGATTTTTAACAAGTAAAGTGAGGAAAATCAATCAAAAAGCCCCTAAAGGTTCTACAGGTCGGCACAAGGCCCCAAACATGGCAACTACCCCAATTCATAATGATAACAAGTAAGTCTTAGTCAATTAAATAGTAATTTCATCAATCGGGACGGACCAAGTCACAATCCCCAATGGTGGTCTACCCCACGCTCGCTATCCGGCGTGCAAGTCACCTCAATATAGCACTACGTTGTGCAATCCCGGGTTTCAAACCCTCAAGATATTATTTAACATTATTACTCACCTCAAACCGGCTAAAGCTCTAGCTCGCTATGTCCTTGCCTCTCAAATTGGTCTCCTCGCGCGTCGAATCTGACCAAAACCACAACGAATACCATACCCAATCGAAAATAATAAAAAATATTAAAAATCTCGAAGGCTAGGTTTGGAACCCTCTAAGAACTGAATCGCTAGAAAGATCTCTTCTTTCGTTTAAACCAAGTGGCCCCTAAACCAAAGCCTTCTTTTACTCTTTAGTTTAATATTAGTTGCTATAGCTTATAAAAGAAGACCACTCATTGATTTCGAGAAAACCGAATCAATTGGCTTTTTTCCCAGCGATGGTGTATATAGAGATAGCACCCGGATATGGAATGAAAGGGGAGTCACATAAAGTATGCAGATTGAAGAAAGCACTGTATGGATTGAAGCAATCCCCGAGGGCTTCCACTATAGTTGACCTCTCTTGTTTCCATCCCACCGTGAGAAGGCTTCTATGAAGAAGGCGGCGTAAAGGAGGCGCATTCCCGTCCGCCCTTACACAGGGCCCCTCCAAGAAAAAAGAAATGCGGTACCGGCTATGATCACCCTAAAGTAGATTAGTTCGATCAACAATAAGAGGTTCGATTCCTCTTTGACGTTGTTAAGCCAAGAGCGCAAAGCGCATGCGTGAAATGAGAGCTAGAGGAATGGGAAGACAAGAGAATGCACGGGTACTCCATCTACCAAAAGAAATGATTTAAATAGAGCGAAGAATGGAAAGGCAGGCTGCGAAGGCGCTGACTCAAAGGCTGATAGGATTGAACTCAAAGGGAAAATGAAATAGGCTAAGCAAGAGGGTATCTAGAATATCTATGTCCCAGGACATAAAATATGAATAATGAAAGGACACGTCTGAAGAGGAGGCGGGCGCCCTCTAAGTTAACCAAATGTTTATAATATTGTGGTAACTGGTGATGATGTTGATGAGATTGCAAGATTGAAGGCTTATTACCTGAGCCGCACCTTCGACATAAACTTGGCATGCTAAGGTACTTCTTAGACACAGAGGTTTTCGAGATCTATAAGAAGTAGAGCCATCTCTCAAAAGAAATATGTCCTTGATTTGAAAAAAAATAGGGATGTTAGGTTGCAAGGCCGTAATTAGCCCAATAGAATAAAATCATAAGCTTGAAGAAAAGAGAAAAGAACCCTTGGATGATGCAGGCATCAGAGGCTTGTGGGAAAACTTAGATATCTTACTATCACTAATTGGATTAGATTAATATCAATGGATCCTTTATTAGTCATTCACTGAATGATAAATAAATACAAGTGGCGGAGACAAACGATTTAAATAACGAAAAATCTAATACTTAAAAATTGTATCGAGAATGACTGGAAAGGTTGAAACAAGGGCATCAGAGGGAGGGACTCAGAGCGAGTTTAGGGTCTTGCTTTGGAAAAACCCGAGCCTCGGTACCACTTATCGAAACTCAAAAATTTCACATCAACGGGTTCCTTATCTCGCCACGAGTCTATACATATCGAGAACTCTCAAATCCAAGCTCAAATGGCCCTTCAACTCACCAATTTAAAATTTCAAAAACTCAAGCCCTAGTTCTTCCCATTTTAGCCAAGTTTTCATGAATTTAAAGGTTAATTTCACATAATAATCTTGTTTTTAGATCATAGGACTTACCTCCAATCAATCCTCTTGGAAACCCTCTTCAATTTCTCCCAAATAGCTCTCAAGATGCCCAACAATGGAGGAAAATATGACCTAGCTCGCAGAGGAAATGTTTAAAAACTATTCTGCCCAGGTGTAAATTCCTTCTATGCGATCGCAGCCCCAGGCTCGCGATCGCGATGCACAAAATTCCAGCTCCACATTTTTACCCTATGCGATCGCATACAGACCCCTGCGATTGCAATTCATCAGCTCCTGACCCTATGTAATCATAAACTTACACCTACGTTCGCATTGAACAAATTTTCATTCAAGCCAACAGGTCCACTTAACACTATGTGATCGCAAACCTTACTATGTTATCGCATTGAAAAACCAAACAACCCCTCAAAATCCTCCTATGTGACTACAATACTCCCTCTGCGATCACATAGAGCAAAATGCTCTGCAACAGCCGATGCCTTTTTCTGCAATTTTTCATAGTCCAAATCTTCCCGTTAGCCATTCGAAATCACCCCGAGGCCCCTGGGACCTCAACCAAAAGCACCAACGCATCCTAAAACATCATTCAATCTTGTTCCAATTGTCAAAACACCTCAAACAACAACAAAACCATCAGATTATATCGGATTCAATCCTAAGTTCTTCTAAAACTTTCGAAACACGCATTTGATCAAAAACCCAACCAAATCACCTCCGAATGACCTAAAATTTTACCCACACATTCCAAATCACTTAACCAAACTACAGCAACTCTCGAAATTCCATTCTGACGCTCAGATAAAAATCTCACCTATCAACCGGAAATCGCCAAAATACTAACTTCGCCAATTCAACACTAATTCTACACCAGACCTCCAAAATTACTTCTGATCACACTCATAAGTCAAAAATCATCCCCTGAAGCTAACCGAACCCTCGAAAATCACATCCAAGCCCTCTAACACATAAGTCAACATCCGGTTGACTTTTCCAAACTAAGTTTTTCTTAAAGAGACTAAGTGTCTCATTTCCTACCAAAAGTTCTCCAAACCAACTCGATCACACAAGACACGGATAATGAAGCATGAAGAAGAAGAAAATGAGGGAAACGGGGCGGTAACTCTTGAGACGACGGGTTGGGTCATCACATCCTCCTCTACTAAAACAAACGCTCGTCCTCGAGCGAGTCAAGAAACATACCTGAAGCCTCAAATAGGTGGGGATATCCGCTCCACATCTCCCGCTCGGTCTCCCAGGTAGCCTCCTTCACGGGCCGACCTCTCCACTGAACTTTCAGTTAAGCTAAATCCTTTGACCTCAACTTTCTAACCTGACGCTCCAAAATAGCTGTTGGCTCTACATCTTAGGTCAAATCACCCTCCAAATGAACCGTGCTGAAATCCAGAACACGGGACGAGTCCCCAATATACTTCCAAAGCATCGAAACATGGAAAACTGGATGCACACTTGACAAGCTGGGTGGAAATGCAAGCTCATAAGCCACCTCCCCAATCCTCCTAAGTATCTCAAAAGGCCCAATAAACCGCGAACTCAACTTTCCTTTCCTTCCAAATCTCATAACGCCCTTCGTGGGCGAAACCTTTAACAAGACCTTCTCACCAACCATGTAGGATACATCTCGAACCTTCCGACATGGATAGCTCTTCTGCATTGACTGTGCCGTACGAAGTCTCTCCTGAATTACCTTCACTTTATCCAAAGCATCCTGAACCAAATCTGTCCCCAATAGCCTAGCCTCGCCGGGATCGAACCAACCAATTAGAGATCTACACCGTCTCTCATACAAAGCCTTATATGGTGCCATCTGAATGCTGGACTGATAGTTGTTGTTGTAGGCAAACTCTACAAGTGGTAGAAACTGATCCCATGACCCTCCGAAATCAATAACATAGGCGCGTAACATTTCCTCCAATATCTGAATGGAGTGCTCGGACTGCCCGTCCGTCTGAGGGTGAAAAGTTTTGCTCAACTACACCTGAGTGCCCAACTCTCGCTGAACTGACTTCTAAAATTGGGAAGTAAACTGACTGCCCCGATCTGATATGATGGAAACGGGGACTCCATGCAACCAACCAATCTCCCGAATATATAACTCTACCAGCCGCTCTGAAGAATAAGTACTACAAACAGGAATGAAGTGTGCGGACTTGGTCGGCCTGTCTACAATCACCCAAATAGCATCGAATTTCTTCAAAGTCCGTGGGAGTCCGATAACAAAATCCATAGTGATCCTATCCCACTTCCACTCTGGAATAACCATATGTTGATGCAAGCCACCTGGTCTCTGATGCTCATATTTTACCTGCTGACAATTGAGACGCCGAGCTACAAACTCCACAATATCTTTCTTTATTCTCCGCCACCAATAATGCTATCTGAGATCCTGATACATCTTCGCGACACCCGGATGAATGGAATACCGCGAGCTGTGGGCCTCCTCCAATATCATCTCCCAAAGCCTATCCATATTGGGCACGCAAATCCGACCCTGCATCCTCAACACACCATCATCACCAATGGTCACGTCTCTGGCATCATCATGATGAACCCTGTCCTTAAGGACAAGAAAATGTGGATCATCATGATGGCGCTCTCTGATGCGGTCATATAAAGAAAACCAAGAAACCACACAAGCCAACACCTGACTGGGCTCCGAAATATCTAATCTCACAAACCGATTGGCCAACGCCTGAACATCAACTCCAAATGGACTCTCCTCAACTAGAATGTACGCCAAGCTCCCCATACTCACTGCCTTTCAGCTCAAAGCATCGGCCACTACATTGGCCTTTCCCGGATGATACAAAATGGTAATATCATAGTCCTTAAGCAACTCTAGCCACCTCCGTTGTCTCAAATTGAGGTCATTTTGCTTGAATAAATGCTGAAGACTACGATGATAAATGAATACCTCACAAGATACGCCATACAAGTAATGCCTCCAAATCTTCAACGCATGAACTATAGTAGCCAAATCCAAATCATGGATAGGGTAGTTCTTCTCGTGGGGCTTTAACTGACGAGAAGCATAAGCAATAACTCTACCCTTCTGCATCAATACACAGCCAATCCCAACTCTCAAAGCATCACAATATACAATATAGGAACGTGCAGCTAATGGAAAAACCAACACTGGATTTGTGGTCAAAGCTGTCTTGAGCTTCTGAAAGCTCTCCTCGCACTTGTCCGACCATACAAATGGAGCACCTTTCTGAGTCAACCTGGTCAAGGGAGATGCAATAGAGGAAAAACCCTGAACAAACCGGCGATAATTACCCGCCAAACCAATGAAGCTACGAATCTCTATGGCTGAGGACGGTCTAGGCCAACTCTGCACTGCTTCAATATTCTTCGGGTCAACTAGAATACCCTCGCTCGACACCACGTGTCCCAAGAAAGCCACTGAATCGAGCCAAAACTCACACTTGGAGAACTTTGAAAAAGCTTATCCTCCCTCAATCTCTGCAATACACCTCGCAAATGCTCAGCGTGCTCCTCGTGGTTACGCGAGTACACCAGAATGTCATCAATGAAAACAATAACAAACGAATCCAGATAAGGCCGAAATACATTGTTCATCAAATGCACGAACGCAGCTGGGGCATTGGTCAGCCCAAAAGACATGACAAGAAACTCATAGTGACCATACCTAATCTTGAAAGCAGTCTTAAGAATATCTGAATCCCTGATCTTCAACTGGTGATAGCCCGAGCGGAGATCAATCTTGGAGAACACCCTCGCTACCTGAAGGTGGTCAAATAAATCATCAATACGAGGCAGGGGATACTTATTCTTCACTATTAGTTTGTTCAATTGCCTATAATCGATGCACATTCTCATCGTGCCATCCTTTTTCTTTACAAACATAACTGGTGCACCCCAATGTGACATACTAGGCCGAATGAACCCCTTATCCAGGAGCTCCTGAAGCTGCTCCTTCAATTCTTTCAACTCTGCTGATGCCATGCGATATGGTGGAATGGAAATGGGCTGAGTGCCCAGCACCAGGTCAATACCAAAATCAATATCCCTGTATGGTGGCATGCTCGGCAGGTCTGCAGGAAAAACATCGGGGAAGTCCCTCACAACTGGGAAAAAATCAATACTCGGAGCCTCAGCTCCAAGATATTAGAGGCAACCCTTCCCAACCATATGTTGTGCTTTCAAGAAAGAAATCACTCTACTCATAACATAATCAGTCATACCACACCACTCGATCTGCGGGACACCCGACATAGCTAAAGTGACTGTCTTAGCATGACAGTCTAGAATAGCATGACACGGAGATAACCAATTCATGACTAAAATGGCATCAAAATCCACCATGCTCAATAGGAATATATCAACTCGGGTCTCTAGACCCCCAATAGTCACTATACACGACCGGTACATACGGTCCACAACAACAGTATCGCCCACTGGGGTGGATACATGAACAGGTAAAGCAACAAAGTCTTGAGGCGTACCCAAATAACGAGAAAAATATAAAGACACATATGAATAGGTGGAACCGGGATCAAATAATACAGAGGCATCTCTATGGCTGACTGAAACAATACTTGTAATGACAGCATCTGAAGCTATGACATCTGTCCTACCTGGAATAGCATAGAAACGAGTCTGGCCACCGCCTAATCGACCTTCCCCTCTGGGGCAACCCCTGGCTGTCTGACCTCTACCTCTATCTGGCTGGGCAGGTGGTGAAGTAACTAGAGCAGAAGTTGAGGGCTGACCCCTCTGTTGAGATGAGCTAATAGCACAATGAGGGCACTGCCACCTTATATGCCCAAACTCCCCGCACTCATAACAACTCCCAAGTGCTGGGGAAGGGGACTGAAGGGAACACTTCACACCAGAGTAACCAGTAGAAGGACCGGGTACAGAAGAACCCTAGGTGAGGCACGAGCTGAACTTTGAGATGGGAGGACTGAGTGATGACTGGCCTTACTGAGACCCTAGATAACCGCGACCTAAAGATGGCCTACGATGCTCTGGGCGGGCTGACTGAGCGGTCCTGAAAGAACGACCTCTACTATACTGGAACTGACCCATCGATGGAGTACCACTGTAACTGACAGAACCTTGAGGCCTCTTGGCATCCCTATCCTCTCGATCCTGATGGCGAATCGTCTCAATCTGTCGAGCTATATCAACCACCTCCTCGAATGTAGCACCCAATACTCTCTCTGGTCATAAGAATACGGATATGGTAGTTAAAGCCATCAACAAATCTCCTAATCCTCTCATGATTAGTCGGGACCATCCAAATGGCATGATGAGCCAAATCTGAAAACCTCATCTCATGTTGGGACACATTTATATCCCCCTGTCTCAACCACTGAAACTACCTGCGCAGCTCCTCTCTGCGGGAATGCAGTACATAATTCTCCAAGAAGAGAGTGGAGAACTCTTGTCAAGTAAGGGGCATTGCACCCGCAGGCTTACACCTCTCATATGCCTCCCACCAAGTGAAGGCAGCCCCTCAAAACTGAAAGGTGGTGAATGCCACACCACTAGACTCGAGAATCCCTGCTGCGGAGCATCCTTTGACACTTGTCCAGAAAATACTGGGCATCCTCGCCCTCAGCACCACTGAATGACAGAGGCTGGAGTATACCAAACCTTTCAAGATGTCGTTGATCATCATCCGGCATAACTGGAACCCTGAACTCCTATGCTGGTGCAACCGATTGATCTAGAGGTGCCTTCGGCGTCTGTAGTCCCTGCACTACCTACTCAGGTGTGTGGGATTGCCTCCCCCGGCCTGTGAAGTAGCTGCTGCTGTGGTGGCTAAAACTGCCTGAGCCAAGCCAGTGCAAACTGTCAAGATCTGTGCCAAGGCCTCCTGAAGACCCGGAATCACGATAGGAATAACTGGTGCCTGAATTGGTGCTGCTAGAGCCTGATCCTTAGCTAGGGCAACTAGAGGATCCACAGGTGCTGCCCCTACTGCTCTGCCTCTACCACGACTACGACCGCGTCCACAGTCTCTGGTGGCCTCAATGCGTGGTACTGGTGATCATCCGCCTCGTCCGGTAGTGCGAGTCCTCACCATCTATGAGAGAATAGAATAAAGAGAAATTTAGTACTTGGATCAACAAGTGCGCACGACAAGAACTTTAAGAAAATGAAGTTTTTCCTAAAGGCTCTGCTGCCTCTCGAGGATAAGTACAGACGTCTCTGTATCGATCCGCAAGACTCTACTAAACCGGCTCATGACTCGCGAGACCAAGTAACGTAGGATCTGATACCAATTTATCACGACCCCAACCCCGATCATGATGGCAGCCAACACAATGCTAGGCAAGCCCGACCAATTCAATACTCAATCCCTTTTTATTAAAAATTCAATACCGATTAACAAAATTTAATTACCCAACTGGTATGAATAGAAGTCTGAAATGTGGAAACCATAATAATAATCTCTACAATAGCCTACCGATCCGGTGTCACAAGTCAAGAGCCTCTAATACATGAATTCAATAGTCTAATACAGGAACAGTCTAAAATTCTGAAAGAGTAAAGAAGGATAGAGGGAGAAATCTGGTCTGCGGATGCTATGCAGCTACCTTGATAACTCCGGTGAAATCTGAACTGCAAGAAAACTCGTACTACACCTCAGGAACACCTAGATCTCCACACACAGTGCATGGAGTACTGTGAGTACTCTGACCCAGTGAGTAATAAATATAAATAATGACTGAAAGCATGAAAACACGTAAAGGCACAAAGCAGTTCTATATCAAAGCAGTAAAACCTCTAAAACAGCAATCCAGCGAATAAATCAATGAAACCTCATAATAATAGAAATCATAAAAACCGCATCGGCGTGCACCCAATCCGTACGTCATTACGGCGTGCAGCCCGATCCATACATCGCTGCGGTGTGCAGCCCGATCCATACATCGATGTCGCATGCAGCCCGATCCATAGAAATAGTCGTCTACACTCACTAGGGGTGTGCAGACTCGGGGAGGGGCTCCTACAGCCCAAGCGCTATATCACTGCGGCGTGTAGCCCAATCCACATAAGTATTGCTGCGGCGTGCAACCCGATCCATAATATATATAGTATCCTCATTGTGGGTCCTCAACCTCTCTCAGTGATTTTACTCACAGCCTCTCGGCACACTAATATAAGGTAGGGACCTCAGCCCTCATGTTCCTCTCATTTAGAGTTAATATTTAAAAATACCAGTTCACATCTTTTAGAAAAATAGAAACATGACTGAGAATATGATTTTTAACAAGTAAAGTGAGGAAAATCAATCAAAAAGCCCCTAAGGGTTCTACAGATCGGCACAAGGCCCCAAACATGGCAATTAGCCCAATTCATAATGATAACAAGTAAGTCTCAGTCAATTAAATAGTAATTTTATCAATCGGGACGGACCAAGTCACAATCACCAACAGTGCTCTACCCCATGCTCGCTATCCAGCGTGCAAGTCACCTCAATATAGCACTACGTTGTGCAATCCCAGGTTTCAAACCCTCAGGGCATCATTTAACATCATTACTCACCTCAAACCGGCTAAAGCTGTAGCTCGCTATGCCCTTCCCTCTCAAATCGGTCTCCTCGCAAGTCGAATCCGAGCAAAACCACAACGAATACATCACAATATACCAATGGAACAATGCCCAATCAAAAACAATCAAAAAATATTAAAAATCTCGAAATTGGCAAAACTCGAGCCCCGAGCCCACTTCTCGAAACTTAGAAATTTTCACATCAACAGGTTCCTTATCTCGTCACGAGTCTATACATATCAAGAACTCTCAAATCCGAGCTCAAATGGCCCTTCAAATCCCAATTTAAAATTTCAAAAACTCAAGCCCTAGTAATTCCCATTTTAGCCAAGTTTCCATGAATTTAAAGGTTAATTTCACATAATAATCATGTTTTTAGATCATAGGACTTACCTCCAATCAATCCTCTTCGAAACCCTCTTTAATTTCTCCCAAATAGCTCTCTAGATGCCCAACAATGGAGAATATGACCTAGCTCGCGGAGGAAATGTTTAACAACTATTCTGCCCAGGTGTAAATTACTTCTATGCGATCGCAGCTCCAGGCTCGCAATCGCGATGCACAAAATTCCAGCTCCACATTTTTACCCTATGCGATCACATACAGACCCCTGTGATCGCAATTCATCAGCTCCTAACCCTATGCGATCGCAAACTTGCACTCGCGTTCGCATTGAACAAATTTCCATTCAAGCCCCCAGGTCCACTTAACACTATGTGATCGCAACCCTTACTATGCGATCACATTGAACAACCAAACAACCCTTCAAAATCCTCCTATGCGATCACAATACTCCCTCTGCGATCGCATAGAGCAAAATGCTCTGCAACAGCATATGCCTTTTTCTGCAACTTTCATAGTCCAAATCTCTCCGTTAGCCATCCGAAATCACACCGAAGCCCCGAGGACCTCAACCGAAAGCACCAACGTATCCTAAAATATCATTCAAACTTGTTCCAATCGTCAAAACACCTCAAACAACACCAAAAGCATCGAATTACATCGGATTCAAGCCTAATTTCTTCTAAAACTTTCGAAACACGCATTCGATCAAAAACCCAACCAAATCACTTCTGAATGACCTAAAATTTTACTCACACATTCCAAATCACTTAACGAAACTACAAAAACTCTGAAAATTCCATTCTAACCCTCGTATAAAAATCTTACCTAGCAACCGGAAATCGCCAAAATACTAACTTCGCCAATTCAAGCCTAATTCAACACCGGACCTCCAAAATTACTTTCGATCACACTCCTAAGTCACAAATCATCCCCCGAAGCTAACCGAACCATAAAAAATCACAGCTGAGCCCTCTAACAGATATGTTAATATTCGGTTGACTTTTCCAAATTAAGCTTTTCTTAAAGAGACTAAGTGTCTCATTTCCTATCAAAACTTCTCCACACCAACTCGATCACACAAGACACGGATAATGAAGCATGAAAAAGCAGAAAATGGGAAAAACGGGGTGGTAACTCATGAGACGACGGGTCAGGTCTTCATAGCTACTGACCTCACATTGCTTTGTTCCCTTTCATTCTCCAGGTATTTCCATAAGTTATGGATAGCAAATGACTATACAATACATTCTGTAGTGGAAATTTGATCAAATACAAAAATTACTTTGAGCTTTGATGTTTTGTTTTCTCCTATTTTCAGTAATAATTTTGTAGGAATTTTAGAACTATTTACATTATTTTCAGTCTTCACATGCCTTGAATATGCTATAATAAAGGATTAATGCCATTGAATTGAGGATGACTGTTTGGTTCAATATAAGTACAAGGCTCAAGAGTTGAACATGAGAGCTGTCCTTAGATGATTTGTAACCACTTGCTTGTTTTTTTAGTGTTGGTTTGAGTTTCTGAATAAATGCAGTATGGTATTTTGACTCAAATGGCTGTAGTATTCTGCTAAACTGCTACAGGTGTTGTTTCAATTGATAATTAGTAATGGTGTCAATTTTCAGATATGTATGGTTTGTATGTTCTTCAAATAATGAAAGGTTTTCTTTGTCATGGAAATGAGAGCATGTCCTTGTTCCTTTTCATTATAAATGCTTGTTATGTAGTTAAAAGGGTTAGGGATTAATGTTAGTTTATTTTGTTTTCAAATACATACTGAAAATGCAAAATGCTGAGGTTGGTGGGTTCAACTTGAAACCTAGGGAATACCAGCCTATAACCATAAAATTTGTTTCGTGTATGGGTTCGATATGAGACCCCTTAGCTTTCATGTACGAGTCCATATTCTTAAAGAGTTTGACTAATTCAATCATGATAGGATTTTGACAGAAGCCTCATTTAAAGATGTTAATTTAACTTTCAGGTTTTTTGAGCTTTAATTAATTTGTGTTAAATAATTTTTGTACAACCTATTGTCTTGTTATTTGGGCTATAGCATTGGCCCAATTGTGCCGAGTCCCTTTGCTGGATATAGTCCAGTTTTGGGCTTCACGTTGGAGCCCATTTGTGGTCTCTTGCTTATCGACCAATTAGTTAGAAATTGTTCATGTAGTTTAATTTAGTTAAGTCCCTTTAAAAATTAGAAATTGAGGCGAGCCATATTAGACGAGTTATAATTTATGGCCCTCACGAGTTAACTTAGGAACCTTTCGGGGTAGAATAAATTGAGGGGTGCCGTGTCAAATAAAATTTCAATTGCATGACCCTCTTTTAATTAATCTTGTTTATCCTCAGAATTCGAGGCGTGCCATTTAGTGAATTTTCCGTGGCCCTCGCAAAGTTAAAAACGTGTAGTTGCTTTAGGCGTATTATTTTAATAATATTACCTTCTAAAACTCGAGTGCACATTTATGTGACCCAAATTCAAATCTCAACAATATTATATAGAATATGTTGCGGACCGTGGGTGCATTTATGTGACGTGGTTCAAGACATATTTTAAATGACGCTACAAATCTTTCTTTAAAAATAATTAGAAGCGGTTAAGGTTAAAATGCACATAGGTTTTAAGCTTGTACTAAAATCAGATAATTATGCCAATAATAACAGTTGAGCGACATGTTAGAACTACGAAACTTGGAAATTCCTAACACCTTCTCCCAGATTAACATAATTTCTTGCCCGGATTTATGGTTCGCGGACTGTAATACAGAGTCAATCTTTTCGTTGATTAGGGATTTGAACTGGTGACTTGGGACACCATAAATTATCCCAAGTGGCGACTCTAAATCTTTAAATAATAATCTCATTTCGATTGTCACTTAAATTGGAAAAAACTCCTTTATACCTTTGCGGGTGTAGGAAAAAAGAGGCGTGACACATGATGGTCTCAAAAAGAATACCTGTCTTATATGGACCCGGCCCCTGTGCTGAGATTCGCTAAGTCAAATGAATATGATGCAATAAAACGATCCTACTAGGGATATCCAGGCATGTGGCTTGTTATTCTAGGTTTTAAACTCCTACGGGATGAGGCGTATCTAGACTGACCAGTAGAGTCGCCAGAGCTGTCACACCCCTTTTTTCCACCCCCAAAAAGAATATGTGTGTTATAGATTGTGGGTTAAAGAGTTTTTTCAATTAATGTGACAAAACTTGAGTAGGGATTATTTTATTGTTCAGAGTCGCCACTTGGAATTAATTTTTGGGTGTTCCAAGTCACCTTTGATTTGAATCCCTAGTCAAAAGAATGTTTGAGTCTATTATTATTGGCCTGCGAAAATAAAGTCAGGGTAAGGAATTCTGTTGACTGGGAAGAAGGCGTAAAGCATTCCCCGAGTCCCGTGGTTCTAGCACGGTCGCTTTTATTGACTAAAATTGGCTTGAATTAATTTTTAGATAAAACTGTGCTTTATTTGATTTTATGTTTCCCTATGTCCACTTTTATTGTTGATGACTTTATTAACTTCAAACTAGGACGAGTATTCCCGACCCTATTTTATGCTAGCAAAGACGAGTATCCCTGATCTTAGTTCGTGCGTCGCACCTAAAACTGAAGCCTACTCGAAAGTAATTAAATAAAAATTTTATTTATTTGAAAGAATTGGAAAAGATGTGTCCTCACGACCTTGACATTTATTTATGTCTTTATTCCGAAGCGAGTCTTCCCGACATCGGTTAACACAAAATTATTTACCTTAGTTAAGACGAATTACTATAGGGGTTAGATTATAGAAAAAATAATTGTTCATCTTTATTATGAAAAAAGAAAATGCTTCTTTATAGGTTAATGGTTTTAAGACAACATATGAATATTATTGATATTGGACCTTATAACTTTATTTTTATTATCATTATTATTAATTAAATGAATGAAATTAGTATGAACAAAATAAAAATAAATAAATAAATTATGTCCACATGTTCCTGCCAATATACTTAGCTCCCAAATTATTTAAAGTATCTAAACTATTAAAATAGTTCAAAAAATCTGATTTTTGGATTAATTATTATGGGAGAACATGACAATTTGATATTGGATCAGCTCTATCTATTTTAAAGAAATGGGCTAACTTCTTGATAAAAAAAATGGAACAACTTATTATTAAGTAAGCTATTGGGTCCAATTCTAGTTAAACACAAATTTAACTCATTATCTAATATGAGCCAATAGCTTAACAACTGCACAAACAACCCACACTATTTCCATGTGACTTGGAAGAAAGAAATTTTTTAGCTTTCACTAACTAAAGTACTAGTAAAAGAAACATGAAATCTAGAACGAACAATTGGATAACGAGAAATCAACTGAAGCCGAAAATAACATTGCTACAATAGGGGAATAATAAACTAGATCATTATGTGATTCTTTGATGATATTAATCCCAACTTACAACAAGCAAAATGGCAGATATTTTAAGCCAAACAAGAGTCTGTCCACTATAAAGTCTTTATTAAATATTTAACATACTATTTCCTTTTCTAAAATATTGCAGGGATTATATTGAAATAGTACTTAAAAGGTGGGAAAAGAATACTACAAAGGAAAAACAGAGCAACAAAGTCATGGATTTAGCACTATGATCCCCAAGCTGGATTCAAAAGTAGAACTTCTGGCAAAACTCTTTTAAAGATGCTCAAATAATATAAACATGCTCGAACCTTCATTGATTGCTATTACAAATCTGCATTACAAAGGATGAAGAATTACCTGAGATGTAGAAAATACCAAAATACAGCAGAATGAAGTGAAATTCCAGTATAAATGACAGCCAAAACAGCAACAACCAGCAACAAATCAACAACTTTTTACTCGAGAAACAACCCAGAAAAGATAATTTAACTTAGTAACTTTAAAAGAAAAAGGATCCCAGTAATAAACTTTAATACTCTTATGCTTTTGAAAGGTTTTGCTCACAGAGAATGCACTCACAGAGCTCACCACTTTCAGCTTACAATTAAGTGTTTAGATCGTATTTTTACTCTCAAAGTTGCCTCTTTTTAGTGTATAAGAGATGTCTTTTTCAAGTGTGTTCAAGCAAACTTCAAAGATGTTATCAAAGTGTTTTTTTTTTAGAGTGAAAGATCTTCTTTTTATAGGGGGAGGAAAGGCCTTGAGACAAATTTTTGTTTGGCTAAAAATCTGTCCAAAATGATAGATTTTTTACCAAAAATCTGTCCAAAACCATAATTTTGGTCAATGAATAATTTTTCTTACCAATTGTGGACAGAATTTTGGAGTATTGTTCTCCAAAATAGTCCGCAACAGTAAAAGCAACCAAACCAAGAACCCTACACTTAAGTATTCTCTTTTCTTTCCCTTTTCTCTTAATTTCCCAAACCAGATTATATGTTTAAACCAAACACATGACTCATATTACTCAAATCTTACTAAAAATCCACTTATAACTGTTGAAGTGATAATACACTAAGTATCTCAACACAGACTATCATAAGCATTCAACCTATAGATTATCACTTCATTAGAACAAATGAACTCTTGTCTTGAAAAGATCAATAACTCAACTAAACAAATTAACCATTTCAGAATGAATCAAGACCACTGATGCCTTTGAACGATGATCAATTAACACAAATAAACAAGCTAACTGAACTTCATAACCTATATCAATCTGTTAACAGAAGAACTAACAAACAAAACTAGGAGCTAATCATTCTGACTATCAAACGATGGTCCTGAAGCAACATGAAACAACCAAACTATCAACTGCTAATCCCAACCCAAAACACGATTTGAATCTTGCAAATACCATCTAGTTAAACATGAAAGGATAAAACAAGGAAAACTAACAGAATCGATCATGTTTCCCAGGATATGCCAATCAAAACGATAACACGACTAATACAAACAATACTAAACGAGTGCATATTAACCAAAAGACTTATACTTTGAAACAAAATGCATAATTCAAACTAATATACATGAGTCGAAACCAACACTTAAAACTACCTATAAATGATATAATCAAATTGAATCAAAACTGAAACTAATTGAAAAATACTACCCAATTACGTGAGATTAAACAAGACGGAAACTAAAATATGATCCTAGTCTTAATAACATAACCAAAAATCAGAAAAAAAAAAATAGATAGGGTTATACCAAACGAGGGAAGTCGATGGCAAATCGAACGAGGAGCTGCCGAGGACAACGAGCCGTGATTGTCCGACATTGAAGCGCACGTTTCCTTTTAGCAGGTGCCAAAACAAACAAGTTTTGGCATCATGCTAGAAGAGAATGAGTGCTTTTAAGTCGAGATGAAACTAGAGTGGAGAAACACCGGTGGTCTTGGGTGGTCGCGACAGCGGGGTGGTCGAGCAGTGGTGGGGGCGGATCTTGGGGGTAAAATTAAAGGGGAAGTG
This sequence comes from Nicotiana glauca, assembly GCA_026770625.1. NCBI lineage: Eukaryota > Viridiplantae > Streptophyta > Magnoliopsida > Solanales > Solanaceae > Nicotiana > Nicotiana glauca. Next base: position 86,807 of record MU678365.1, read on the forward strand.
TAGATATCTTAAAGATATACATGTTCATGTGAGGCTATGTGGTAGGAGTCGCTGATTCATCACGAAATTGAGAAAGAAAGAAAGAAAATTTTGGAGGCTAGGGTTTCGAATTTGGCCGAATTTGGTGGAGTTTGAGAGGGAGTTTGAGGATTTGGGTTAGAGATATGGAAAGAGGAGAAGGATACAAGGAGATGGAGAAAAAATGAGGTTGATTGGAGGTCGTCTGCCGTCGGTGGGCGATTTTCGACAGTGGAGTAGGGGCGGCGGGCGGCAGTGGTTCATTGAGAGAGGAGAGAGTAAAGAGAGGAGTGATGAAATAGATAATAGGGCAAAAATAGGGGCAAATTTTGGCTTCTTAAGGTTTTAAATACTAATAATGAATATCAATTTTGGACCATTGGATCAAAGGGCTATGAATGGATGAGATTAAATCTCTGATTCTTTAGCTAAAACGACGTAATTTTGATCCAAAACTACGTCGTTTGGACCGTCCCCTAGCATCCCCCTTGTGGACCGAGTTAGGACGAAATAGGCTTAAATTTTGGGTCAATTTTGGCTCAATTTTAATTAAAATATACTAGTCCAATCCTTGTCCCATTTATCAACTCTTAAAACCTATACATACACAAACAAGAAAAAACACACACTCATACACACACACATATATATATATGTAGAAGAAAAAGATGGAACAACAATTAAGCATTTACAGACCCCATATCGTTCCTCTTTGGGACGACCAATCTACTACTCCCTCCGTTTCAATTTATGTGAACCCATTTGATTGGGCACGAAGTTTAAGAAAAAAGAGAAGACTTTTGAACTTGTGGTATAAAATGAGGTACATATATTTTGTGTGGCTATAACTCATTGCAAAAAGGTAAATTATTTTCAAAGAAGGAAGGGGATCATTCTTTTTGGCACGAACCAAAAAAGAAATAAATTCAAATAAATTAAAACGGAAGGAATATTAGATTTTGACCCATACAAGTAGTAATTTAAAAATAAACACCCAACACCGGACGAGAGAAAAGAATAGACATAGGTGGTCAAAACAAGTTAAGCCACTGTGACACGGATAATAAAAAGACAAAAGCAGGAAGGAAAGAAAAGAAAAGGGTGAAATAGAATGATGATTATAATGACGATCCTCCAAGTTTTGATAGTTGATAAGACGAGGAGATGAAGTTACATTTGACAAGACTAGTTGAAGTGATTTTCACTCTGTCATAACTGTAGGTCCCTCCCCCACTTATCTTTTTTGGTCCGTCCTTTCTTTCTTTCTCCGCCATTACTTTTCCTCTACAAAAGTCTACTCTCTCTCTTCACTATATATTCTACTTTTACGTCGTTTGCATTTAAGAAAAATTATTTTTTTTATATAAAATTCTATGGAGTATAACCTTTTGTATATAATTAATAAATTATTTGATTTTAGTATTTAACTTCACATAATTTATGGCCGAAAGTTCAATATTAAAAACCAAATGTTGTATTATTGATTCTGGTATAACTAATTTAATTTATTTTATACATAATAAAATGTGGTATAAAATATGTATATTCACAGTACACGAATAAAAGTTTCAAAAATAGATATAGCTTAAAATTAGGTAATTTATGTATAACAATCCATGCATAAAATGTGTAATTATCATTTCACTACATAATATTTATTTATTACTTATTCCGTTTCAATTTAAATAAGTTAGTTTGACTCGGCACGGAGTTTAAAAAAAAATATACTTTTAAAACTTGTGGTCTTACAAATTTAAGGGTAAAAGTTTTGTAGGACTATGTCATTTGTGTGATTATAAATGCTTCTCATTAAGGGGGTCATTTGATATGAGGTATAAGTAGATATAATGCTCGAATAAAAATTTAATACCACCATAATACTTTATTTGGTTACCTAACCTGGTATAAGTTATCCCGGGGTTAAAATTGGTACAAGGATAACTTATATGTTGTAGGAGGTGAGGTAATTAGTGCCGGGATAACTTATACATTTTTTTTTGAAAATTATGCAATTGTTATTTTGAATACAACATACCAAATAGTGAATAAAAATCTATATCAGGATAACTAATCACATCATAACTTATCCCAACATAAGTCATATTCAAACCAAACGACCCTTATGAGTAAAATGGGTAAACTGGAGTGTTTAAATGTGAATTATTTTCAAATTTAGAAATATGTTACTCCGTCCGTTTTAATTTAGATGAAGTAGTTTGACTCGACACGATGTTTAAGAAAAAACAAAGAAAACCTTTGAAACTTTTTGGTCTTAGGGTAAAGTTTTGTGAAGCTATGACATTTGTGTGGTTATAAAGCTTTTCATTAAGGGTAAAATAGGTAAGATGAAGAGTTTAAAATTGAATTATTTCCAAATTTAGAAATGCGTCATTTATTTGAAACAGACTAAAAAGGATATATCTCATCTAATTTGGAACTAAGAGAATATTTATTTTAGAACAAACTAAAAAGGAAAGTACATTAATCTCGTTTTAAAGAGATGAGTACTTATTTATTGCTTATCAATCTAGACATTATTATTCTCTTCATAAAATAATCAGCACCTTATAATAAGAGTACTTTTTTGTAAAACTAATTACTAATATAAAGAAACCACCCCAAATTGTATTCATATTTTTCACTCTGAAAGTGCTTTTTGCTCTGGACTACTCTTGCCTCCCTACACTAAACTTGAAGTTTTTTTGTTAATATGCGAGGTCATTTTAAAATTCAAATTAAGTACTCTACAATTTATTGGATAAGTATATGTCTCGACAGGGGTGTTCGTAAAAATTTGAAAACTCAAACCAAACCGAAAATCAAACCAAACCGACAAAAAAACCGATACTTTTTTATTTAGATTTTTTGGTTTTGAAATTTGAAAATCAATCAAATTTAGTTTGGTTTTGGTTTTAATTAAAAAAAGTCCGAACCAAACCGAATATAGGAGTAGTTATTTTAAATTTATTATTACACATATATATATGTATATTTTTATACAAAGTTTAAAATTTTTTACAGTAAATATTAATCATTTGCACTTTTAGTACAGATCTTTACCTTTACATTCTAGTTTAATTGAAAGTTTTTTTTTGTTAAGTGTAAGAATTTATTTCATGTTAAAAATAATATATTTCTAATTGAGTCCTTAAATTATTCATCACTATTTGATTCAATTATCATCAATATATCTTGTTAAATAATAGATTTCTCAAATGACAACTGATTTGATAATGTTACGTTGAAAATGTGATCGCCGAAATGTGTGTTTAGTAGTGTATGTCTTATATTTAAGAAAGAATCGACAAATAACTGAAAACCCGACATAAATCGAATCGAGAAAAAACCAACTTAATTTGTTTGGTTTGGTTTTAATATTTGAAAAATCGACTTACTTGATTTAGTTTCTTTTTAGGAAAAAATCGATCCAAACCGAACCTGCATATCTCAATATGTTCTTTTTTATGATAGTCATTTTATCCAAAATTATGAATTTTGCTTGTGAAAAAAAACAAGTATTTTAAATTTCACATTTCAAGAAATATTCCTTCTTGTCCATGACAAACAAACATCAAATAAATCAAATCATCACCCTCAACAAGTAAAATTATTTAACCCTCTCACTTCCTATATATAGTGAGGCGGATACCCTCCAAGAACTTCAAAAAGTTAAAAGTCCCCCACAAACAACAGCCATGTTAGACGAGTATAGTACAAGTTCTATCTCAGAAAACTTCTCCCCACCGACAGCGGCGCCGCCGCCATCACCGGCGGTGAGCCGTTACGAGCTACAAAAGCGGCGAGACTGGAACACATTCGGACAATACTTAAAAAACCACAAACCGCCATTGATACTATCAAGGTGCAGCGGAGCAAACATTCTTGAATTCTTAAAGTACCTCGACCAGTTCGGAAAAACCAAAGTTCACAACTGTTGTTGTCCGTTTTTTGGACATCCTCAGCCGCCGGCACCATGTACATGTCCGTTGAAACAAGCGTGGGGCAGCCTTGACGCGCTAGTTGGTAGGCTACGCGCTACTTTTGAAGAGAACGGAGGACGCGCGGAGACGAACCCGTTTGGGGCGAGAGCAGTGAGGTTGTATTTGAGGGAAGTGAGGGATTCACAAGCTAAGGCAAGAGGGATTGCTTATGAGAAGAAGAAAAGAAAGAATAATAAGCGACATTTTCAGGCGCAAGAAAAAGAAGGCGATAAGAACTTGAAGCTGCCATAGACATAGTTACGTTGTTTCATGAGTTTTTTTGAATTTAGTTTTGTTGGATGATATGTATATAAACCAGTTCTCTTTTTGATAACCAACCCTAATTTTCACCTCTTGGCTCCTTAGCTAGCCAATATAAGCAACCTCACCTCCAAACAAGAGGTTGTGAGTTCGAGTCTCTCCAAGAGTAAAGTGGAAAGTTCTTGGAGGGAAGAATGCCGGGGACTATTTGGAAACAGCCTCTTTACCCCAGAGTACGGGTAAGGGGTAAGGTCTGCGTATATACTACCATTTTCCGACCCTACTAAGTGGGATTATACTGATTTGTTGTTGTCGTTGTTGCGCTCTTCTCCCTTTTTATGTATATTTTTGTTTGTACCATCGTTCTGCTGCAATTGAAAGTTTTAGCAATTCGTATCGTTTTCCATTCCTTTAATATACTATGTATATAGTAGAAAATATCTTTAGAAAAGTTATTAGTGTACGTCAGTCTATTTTATATGTAGAATTATAATGCTGAAAGAAAAATCAAGAGCACAACCTTGTCTAAGAAGAGAAAATACAAAGAATTGAGTATTGTATTTTATATACTGCTGCCGAACTTTTGTGTTATAAGTTGCCGAACTTACTACTACTCCATAGGAGTAATTGAGTAACTAAAAGAATTACATTTGTGATGTACCATAAAACTAGCCTATAGTCTAAAATTTAACACATTTATTTAACTAGTTATAATACAAGCACATGCATAAAAATGGAGACTAATTAACTATAAAGTTCATGACATACGTGATACGTCGCCTTTTGAAATCTTTCATAGAAGGTTTTCTGCAGAAGAAAATTAAATAAATAATTGCGGTGATCGAGTTCTTATGATAAAAATTATCATACAATTTTAAAGGAATACAGGACTGTGTAGTATTGTCTTTGTATAGGTGAAAATTAGACTCGCCATGTGGGTCTATTAAATGACGACACGTGTCAGCAAAGTTGGAAGAAAAATGAAGAATGACATGTAAAGGTGATATGTGAAACACCCCGGGATCGAACATACCGTGCATGTTAGCCTCAGAACTGATCATCATGAAATATCCCAGATCAGGTACCGGAGAATATCCTATAATTACAAATGAGGAAGGAGTCAATTAATCGCGAATTATATGGGATTTACCATAATTATACCACCGGTTACAAATAAATTATGTAACATACAATAAATACATTAAATGATAATAAAAGTTAGAACAAGTCAATCAATTACAAGATTGACTCAACAGGCACGAGTTTGACTCAACAGGCACGGGATTGACTCAACAGATACGAGATTGACCCAACAGACATGGGATTGACTTAACAGGCATGAGATTGACTTATCAGCTATGGAATTAACTCATCAATTACGGAATTAACTCATCAGTTATGGAATTAACTTATCAGTTACGAAATTAACTCATCAGTTACGAAATTTCAGCATTTACACAACTATTACAAGTCTTCCAAAAGTAATGAATGAATTGAGTAAATACTCATAATGGACACATAATTCAAAGAGAATGGTTACTTAGATTTAGTCCTATAAATAGACATACTTTTACCACCTGCATGGGAGGAATCTAATTTTCTACTCTACAATTCTATACACTGTAATTTATAGCATATAACTTTCAAGTTAGCCAAAGTTCGGCCCTTCAAGCTCTATTCGGCTCATTATCCTATCAAGGATCATTCAATAAGAATTCTTTCTTCTTTGATTTATTTTTATTATATTATCTGTTATTGAATTTATTTCCCACTTCTCTATCACGTTGTATTAACAAAATTTTATATTTTTCGAATTGAATTGGTTGCTTGTAACCCGTCATATAAAATTATTGTTTTGACCTTGAAAACTATTTTTTGGGTTAAACAGTTTGGTTCCGTTACCGGAAACTCAAGCAAATTTGCTATTCATCCAAAGATATTAACAATTTTTATTAATCTCTTATTTTTAGTTTAAATCTTCATGATGGCTAAAATTTTCCAATCAACACAGTTGAGGACAACCAAGTTGGAGATGGCTTTACCACGCAAAATAAAAAGGGAATAATAGCCATGATGATGATATGTAAGCAACAAATAGAGAAAAATAGAGAATGTACATCGATATATTGGTACCGCAACTATTAGTACCAAAACTGATTATAACGGATCTGTACGAAACAATTCCGGAACAGTAGGTTCAGATACACCAGGTAATTTTAACTTGCCAAAATTAGATCTAACCTTATAGAAACAGATCAAGGAACAAAACGAGTAGGTAGAACACCTCCGGGAATTCCTATCTATCCTACAAGAATGGTATGCATAATCCTTGCAGCACCGGGATTTAAACAGAAGAAGACATGGTAAATCAAATCAACACTAATAAGATGTCCAAAAACAGTCCTGGAGATCAAACATATGTGATTCTTGGGTGATCCGTATCTAAACGCAAAAATCTAAAAAACAGGTTCGAGCAAAGAGATACGATATTTGCTTCACGGTCTAGAAAAGATCCGGATCTACCCGAACAAGTAAGGAAGTACCTTGCTAAATTGTAAAATTTCATAGGAGAAGAATGAAGATTAGGAGGAACATGGATAAAACATCCATTGGTTTGCTTACAAAGATACCAAACCTAACAACTGAAAAAGAAGAGATAGATGCGGGATGAAATAGACCACGAGAAAAGAAGGTTCATTAATAACCGTGGACAATTATACAAATATTTTTGGAAGCAATCATTGAACCAAAGGCATCATAAGCCATAAGGTCAAATGCTGAAGAACTAGAAATTGTCATTGACTTCCCAAATAGGAAGGTTTGCATTGGTCGAGACTCGACACTGAATTTAAAGGTAAGTTGATTAAACTTTTAAATGCTAACAAAAATTGCTTTACTTGCCTTCATACTAATATAATAGGTGTACCACTGGAGGTAAACGTTTATATGCTCAATATTGACCCGTGGTATAATCCGGTCAAGCAAAAGAAGAAACTAGAATCAAATAATAAAAGATAAAGTTACAGAACTTCGAAAGATCGGTTTAGTCCAAAAAGTCTAATCATTCAAACATGCTATCTAACAACAATGCATCATTACTTTTAAAATTCCGAGGAAAATGATGATAGCAGCTACACCAAATTGTCTCGGATATCTCGGTAAATGAAATTTTAATTCAAGAAGATAAAGGTACACATTCTCCTATCTATTACAAAATGCTCTTAGATACGGAAACTACATATCTACATTTTGATAAGTTGGAATTAATTGTAGTTGCCCTAAATCTAGGCTTTATTTTTAATGTTAGGCGAAATGGTTTCCTGGCCACTCAAACTTGCGGTCGATTTTAAAGCCGATATAGGAACTTTCGACTTTCCCATTTAAACACTTAAACTCCTGAAACCTATAACTAATAAACACATTTGACCGTTGACCCATCCTATGTGGCGTCAGTTGGTCCTAGTCAGCCCCCTGCGTGAATGTCACGACTTTTAGGAGCGTGAGAGGCCCCCTTCCAACGCCCAATGGTAAAAAAAAGGGCTATTTAAGTGGGGTTTTTATTCTTTCAATTGGATACACAATATACCTCTATTATATTCATTTGAAGCTTCTCATTTCGCCTACTTTCTTCAACTGCTGAAGCTTTTTTTAAAAAAAAATTTCTTTTTCCAGTTTGTGATAATGAATCAAAGTCCTGTATTTTGTCATTGTGGAGTTGAAGCTCATATTTGTATCACTTGGAAGCCAACAAATCCAGGAAGGACGTTTTATGGGTGCTCAAACTATGGTCGAGCCAATTCTTGTAATTCTTTTAGGTGGTTTGACCCACCTCTTCCAGATCACTATAAACAAGTGATTTCAGGGCTGCTATCAAGAATTAAAGAGAGAGATCGATTACAGAGTAGGAAGAGGGTGAAGATCATTGTAACGTTAATTGTTGTAGTAGCACTAACAATTGTAATTTTCTTCTTAGTGTAGTTAGCACTACCATCATAACCCTATGTATAATGATAATGACATAATGACTGATTTATTTTTGGTGGAATGAAAAGCAAATTATAACATAAATAAGCACACATATATAAAACAACCAAGATCAGCCTTCTTGGTTGACAAAATTAGCACTGAACTGTTGTCTAGTAGCAGAAATAGTTTTAACATTGTTCTAAAAGAAAAGTCAGAGTTAAACAGACTTAAGTTACTACAAATTTAGTTATGCAACTAACAGACTTAATTTACCACAAAAACAAACATTCAGTCAGCTTCAAGGTTGAGATTGGTTGATGTTTTGCTGAGATTGGCTCAAGTTTGGACATGGAGTTTGGCTTGGTTGAGATGAAGAATGGACTTGAGGTTGGCTAAGGCTTGCTTGAGTTTGTCTTCTCCTCAACTGTTGTTGAAGTTGCCTTTGTGTTATAGCATTTCTTCCTTGCCACCTTAGTCGAAGTGCACTGTACCCAAGATTGATATTGGTCTGCCCAACATCCATAACTTTTGTAGGAGCAGAATGTACCTTATCTCTTGCTCCACACTGCATAGGAATCCAAATTAGTACACAAACGACTAATATACAAATAAAATTTCAAATCCTTAATGATCTTACCCTTTCTATCCTGTTCCGGAATCACTAAACAATATACCAAATCCAGTAGTTCTTGGTCTTCCTCGTAGTCCACTACCTCTTAGCCTTCCTCTAACACTAGCTATAATATCCTCGGAAGTTCATAGTCTCATACTTCCAGTATCCTGATGTAAGATAAATTAAGTACTCTCTAGTAAATTAAAAATTTTGGTCCTAATACAGATTAACTAAAATGAATACTTACAGATGCACTTGCAACAACTGATGGTTGAGTATTTCTGGCCCTGGCAGTTCCAGAATCACTTGTAAGACCTGATTGTTGAGTTGTTGCTTCAGCAGCCTGTGATGGTTGAGTAGTACCAGCATTACTGGTTCCTGCTGTTCCAGATCCTTGTCCTCTCTGAAATTTTCAAAATAGAAAATGAGATATAGAAATAAAAAAAGTACAAGACACAATCAGACATAAATTGAATACATTACCAGGATAGGACACCCCTTCTTGTTATGGCCTATCGTCTTACAATTAGAGCATGTCATTGGTGTCCCTTTCCTTGATCTCTTACCAAATTTCTTCTTAGGTTCATCTTGAGCTTTTTTCCTATTTTTCTTTGGTCTACCAGGCATCTTGGTAATCACAGGAGGCTCAACAGTTGGATTTTGTGTTGATGGCCACATCTCCATGTTGGTTACTGGCTGTATGTAACAACTAAAAGCCTTCAGATATGTTTTTTCTTGTACAAGTGGGTTACATAGTCAGCAGGCTCAAATTTCATAAAAAACATTGCACATATTGCATGGAAGCATGGTAGTCCTTTGAGCTGCCATGATCTACATGTGCATGTATTGTTGGAGAAGTCAACAATATGTTTGTACACCCCATGTTGTATCTCATACCCAGTATCCCCATTCCATTTATATCCATGCTTAACAGCATATTGAGATTGTTCTTCTATGTACCCCATTGCCATAGGAGATACATTAGAAATCCACCTTGTTGCAAATTCTCTCATTCCAGTCATCCTCTCCATCACCTTCACTCTAATCTCTTCTAACATGGTTATGATAGACTTGTGCCTAGCAGACAAGATCCAACTGTTAAAGGTCTCACACATGTTGTTCTCCACTGAATCACACTTACTCCAATCTTTGAAGAATGCTCTACACCAAGACTGTTTTGGGTATTTCAGCAAGTCCTCAACAATCTTACTATCACCTAATTCTACCAGCTCATCTAACTTAGCCTTCAAATATGCTTCAAATGAAGCCCTTGCACAGGCCCAAAAAGTTTTTCCTTCTTTCCTATCCTTTCCACTTTTGTTTCCAGTTGCTCCATATGTGTCTTGCACACATTCTATGTCCAGGATTTGGTAACAACTCAGAAACAGATGCAACAAGTCCCTTAAGCAACAAAAAAAAAATAGTTAGAATATCAGAAACATATATAAAGTAACCAAGAAAATAAAGGAAGAACAGGGGTGTATACCTTCTGCATATAAGAAATGATGGTCAACCTCTCCCCTTCAGATTCAATAAGCTGCAGATCATGCATCAGGCACCTAAAGAACCATGACCAAGTGTGCTTTGTCTCATTTTCCATAACTGCCCAGGCAACAGGGTACATTTGGTTGTTACCATCTTTAGCAATGCATGATAGTAGCTCACCCTTACACACACCCTTCAGAAATGCTCCATCAAAGCCAATAACATTTATACACCCTTCCAACCAACCAACTTTGCAAGCATGTAGGCAAATATAGATACCCACAAACACCTCCTTACAAGATATGGTCTCCTTGGAGGTCTTCACAACAATAGTGCTGCCAGGATTTGTAAACCTTTGAATATCACCATAATCATATATTCTAGCAAACTCCTCTTTGTAATCACCAAGATACTGACCCATGACCTGATGTTTAGCCCTAGAACATATGGATTTTCCCACATAAACACCGTACTTTATCCTAATCAAATCCTGCAACTTCCTAAGCTTAATGTCAGGTTGGTTGATAATCTTGTCCTTCAAATGTTTAACTACCCATGTTGTGTTAGCCATCTTGTTTCTGGTTGCTCTAAAACAATTATGAACAGGATGGTAGCTCTTGACAATGAAATTCCCTGTGTGTCCTTCCAAACTGCCCAAAATATGCCATCTACATCTTGTTGAGTTAACACAGTTTGCCCTAACCCTATGTTGCTCATTAGGCCTCAACTTAATTTGAACTCTTCTCTGTACAGCATAATCTTGCAAAGCAGTTCTGAACTGTTTCACTTTTTCAAACACCATTTCCAACTGGAAACAAATTTTCTTACAAGCGGGATCAAAATATACCCTACTGCTGTATCTTCTTGGTTGAGGGTTATGCACCCCATCTTCTTCTTCATTTGTATCCTCACTACCTGGATCTGAACTATCCAAATATTGCTCATCCCCTCCCAATTTTCTAGCATATTTGGATCCTCTGACTTTATACATGTCTTCAAAATCAGGGTCTATACCTACAGGTCCACTAGGTATCTCATCAGTATTAACTTCAAAAGATCTTAATTTACTACTCTTTGCATTCACTTTAGCCAGCCTAGAAGCAACAACTTCAGGTTCTAGGTCAGAGGTCTCCCCAACAATATCCTCATCAGAGCCATATAATGACTCATCTGTATCATCATCATCATCTTCAGAAATAGCCTCATAATCTTTATCACTCTCCGTACTTAACTCATCACCCTCAGCATCACCCTGAACATCACCCTCAGAATCAGTTGCTAGATGAAAGGTATAGAAGTCACCTTCATCTTCACTAAAATCTTTAGTTGCAGAAGAAGTTTCAGTAGAAGAACTTTCAGCAGCCCTCTTTTTACCCTTCCCATTAGTGTTATCACCCCTATTTATATCACTGTTAGGTGAGTGTGTTGCCCTAGCATTAAAGTCATTTGTCTGCCCATGTGGCATTTTATTAAAATCAGCAGGCTGAACATTAGTGGGGTCCACATTTAAACCACCACTACTTACCATATCACCTAGTTCCAAATCAACACATGGTGTATTAATTATGTGACATACATACACATCAATAAAATCCCCATCCTTAAGGTCTTGACACAAAGCTAACACATCAACATCATATTTCAAAAATCTAAATTCTCCCTTTTGATTAATTTTACATGCATATTTATCTACTGTTAAGTACCCCATATCCTTAGCCCAATCATGAAATTGAATTATATGTAATTCATCAATGTCAGCTTCAAGAACAACTGGCCAAGTTTGACCATTTACATACCTCATAATTGGGTTATCCACTAACCACCCTAAGTGATAAAACTGTAATTTTACATAAACAGCCATTGAAACCTATAAAAAAAGGGGGACAAGTTAGATACACTTTCACCCTAAAAAGCAATAAACTTTAACAAAATGGGAGACAAGACTATTTTGATATTCAAAAAAGCCCTAATTGTTTAACCCTAAATACCATATCACTCGTGAAAAAGACAAACCTCTAAAATAAAGTGAAGATACGACTGTTTCCCCAAAACCCTAATATAAAATTCCATAATTTGTGCATGCAGACAAAAGCCCTAATTTTTTAACTCCAAATGCCAGATCAGCCATGAAAACGACAAAAAAAACCTAAAAGATTGAATATTCGAGTGTTTCCCCAAATATAAAATACCTAATATCGGATGACAAAATAAGCATACAGAAATAGATAGCTTTCACTATCAAACATTACCCACATTATTTCACAAGAAAATAGAAGAAGTAGATGAAATCGACATCAAAAGAAACCAACTAACCTTCAGATACAAACTTGACAGAAATCGAAAGCTCCAACAAAACTCGAACAACTTTTAATTAAAGGAGGGGGACTCAAATCGTGTGGTTTTGGAGTGATTATGATTACTTTGGAAGGAGGGGACCAGGTTAATCGACCATCATTAAAGATGTGAGGGTTTGGTTAGAGAGAGGAAAACAGATGAAAAGTGGGGGAGGGTTTGTCGGTGTATTGATTAAAAGAGGGGGACCCCAAATCTGTTGGATTTAATTTGGCGCCATTGACGTGTATTGGTCTCATTGGTCATTTGCTGACTGGATGGACACGTTGGCGAATGTGTAATACACGCGCGTATGGTCAAGGATAAAATATGTTTATTAGTTATAGGTTTTAGGAGTTTAAGTGTTTAAATGGGAAAGTCAAAATTTCCTATATCGGCTTTAAAATCAGCCGCAAGTTTGAGTGGCCAGGAAGCCATTTCGCCTTAATATTATTCAATTCTCGTAGTCACTATATTTTTATTGCGTAATATTTTGCATAAACATGAACTGTAAGGAAGGCTAGCTAAATGAGTAGTCGAACTAAGTGAATATAATACTGTTTATCAGTCACGTACGGCTATAAAATCACAACTTTAGTAGATTTCATGATTAATCTTAGCTCGAACATATACCCGAACATATTATTTTTGGGATAATTCTCGGGATCTAGACCTTCTACGTAATTAGGTCCACAAGTACTAAACTTCCTGAGTCAGGGATGCTTAATGCCTATCAGGGAAAGTAGTTAGATAATTCATAAAAGTTATTTTATTACTAACAACAAAGCCGAGTATGAAGCATATGCTACAGGGCTTAAATCAGCTTGGGGACTCAAAGCAAAAATATTGATTTAACGATTGATCAAATCCAAGAAAACTATGAAACCCAAGAAAATCGAGCTGAATGTGCTAGTCTCGGATCTACTGCTGATATCACCAACTCCAAAAGCAACTCCGGGCTCTTATTGAGAAATATTATTTTCAGATTATACAGTCTCGAGATTGAGCCATCTCTTATTCAGGCGATCCCTGATCTATCATCAATTAGAATGAAAATGAGGTAAGCATGACTAATTTAATTTGGAATTGACACAATAAATTCATTTATTACTCACAGAATGTGACTTTACCCAAAGACAAGCGTGCTCTCGATAACTCTGAGTGCGTCTCATCCTGTACTACATGCCTTGTTAAAGGAGAATCATATTTTGAGGAATATTCAAGGCTCCAAAAGCTAAAATACCACATGGACCAACAACAACAATAACAATAACAATCCAGTATAATCCCACTTAGTGGGGTTTGGGGAGGGTAGTGTGTACGCAGACCTTACCCCTATCCTGGGGTAGAGAGGCTGTTTCCAAATAGACCCTCGGCATCATTCCCTCCAAGAACTTCCCACCTTGCTCTTGGGGAGACTCGAACTCAAAACCTCTTGGTTGGAAGTGGAGGTTTCTTACCATCAGAGCAACCCCTCTTGTCCGCCACATGGACCAAACAAACAAAATATATGATGCGAGAAATTTATAAAGAGAGCAGTGAAAATTAATCTGGTAATAAGGCTTTAAGTCAAAAACTCATCAAATTCAGTATGAATAGCTCAAATCAAGATATGGCGTGATCCTCGACAACATTTTGGAACCTCCGTAGTTCCCGGCCAGAGTACAAAATATTTGATAAAAAGAGCTTCGGTACCGTCCCTATGTTGGAACTGGACCATTTGAAAGTCCATCAATATCGAAACTAACTATCCTATCGAGGACTATAAGACTGCGAATTGTCAAATTATGATTCTAGTGTTTGAGTTCCCATACCTCAAAACTTAAACACTAGGGAGATTACTTGTCACTACCCAGATTTTCCACCCTCGGGAGTCGTGATGGCGCCTACTAATAGGAGCTAGGCAAGCCAACTCTTATTTACCTTTTTCATTTTCAGGATTCTTCTTTTAACAATTTAACAATAATAATAATATAAATACAACGGAATAAATTAAATGAGCGGAAGACTTAAGTTAATAAGACTGAATAAAATACAGAATTTCAACATAAACCTCTACCCAAGAACTGGTGTCACATTACTCACGAACTACTAAGAGTACTACACACAACCATTTGAAAGAAATATAAAATTGTTTGTCTCGAATACAATGAGATAATAGACTGAAATAAAGATAGAAGAGACGCTAGGCCTGCGAACGCCTGCAAGGCTACCTCAGTGTCTCACTGGTCTGACTACTCACACCCGCACAACTGCTACTGCCGTCCGAAACCTATATCTGTGCAAAAGAGCACAGAGTGTAGTATCAGCACAACCGACCCCATGTGCTGGTAAGTGCCTAGCCTAACCCCGGCGAAGTAGTGACGAGGCTAGGACCAGAC
>MU678365.1:102258-112815 GCA_026770625.1 Nicotiana glauca
ATATATATATATATATATATATATATATATATATATATATATATAAAATACGTACAACAAGGGATCTATAGGAAACAACAAGTCAATGTGGGAAATGAGCATTTTATGGGGAGGTAACAGTATTAAATAGAAATACTAAATAAAAAGGGAGCAATAAAGTCATAACATCAACAAGTATCAAAGAAATCAATATTTGTACGACATCACCCTTCGTGCTTTTACTCTCTTCCTCACCCAAACAATATAATATAAAACTATGCACGGCATCACCCTTCATGCTTTATACTTTTCCCTCACAATATCAAACAATGCACGGCATCAACCTTCGTGC
Source organism: Nicotiana glauca (assembly GCA_026770625.1). Classification (NCBI taxonomy): domain Eukaryota; kingdom Viridiplantae; phylum Streptophyta; class Magnoliopsida; order Solanales; family Solanaceae; genus Nicotiana; species Nicotiana glauca. Next base: position 102,590 of record MU678365.1, read on the forward strand.
TTTACACTCTTCCCTCACAATATCAAACAATGCACGACATCACCCTTCGTGCTTTACTACTCTTCCTCACCCAAGCAACAATCACAGTTAAGGCAAGGAAATAAGCTAGATAATATAAATATGGGTCCATTAAAGACTCAATAATATACAATAAAATTTTTAGCAAGGAATATATTAACAATTCCACAAATATTTCGGAGAAGGAATAATTCAATGATTCTTTTTTTTTTCATTCTTACTCAGTAATTCATTTATAATTTGAGTCAACGTTCCTCAAATATTAAATATCACAATTTCCTTCACATACTCTTCACAATATATGGAAATCATCATTTAGACCTGGAATATATAGCATAATCCAAATAGTCGTAATATAAAGACTCACGGCCATACTAGATATCACCCCTCCTTTTTACCTCCACCTCGGGAGGGCATAATAAAGAGAGTTTTTTCCAATTAAAGGACAATCGAAATGGGATTTATTTATTGAGATTCAGAGTCGCCACTTGGGAGATTTATGGTGTCCCAAGTCACCGGTTGAATCCCGAATCGTAGAAAACAATGACTCTGTTTAATAGTCTGCGAACCAGAAATCCGAGTAATGAATTCTGTTAACCCGGGAGAAGGTGTTAGGCATTCCCGGGTTCCGTAGTTCTAGCACGGTCTCTCAACTGTCATACTTGGCTTAGTTATCTGATTTTAAACAATTACCAACCTATGCACAAATTTTAACTTTTAACCGCTTTTAGTCATTTTTAGGAATATTGCAACACTGTTAAAACATGTCTCGAACCACGTCACATAAATGCACCCGTGGTTTTTGACGTGTTTCAACATTGTTGAGATTTGGATTTGGGTTACATAAATCTGCACCGGAGTTTAAGAAGACCAGAGTTTAAGAAGGTAAAGTTATTAAATAACGCGCCTAAAGCAACTAATGCGTTGTTAACTTTGCGGGAGACCATGGAAGTTAGCTAAATGGCACGTCCCGAGTTCTAATATTTTTGTAGAAATGATTAATGAGGGCCACGCCATTTGTTGTTTTTGTTTGGCGCAGCACACCTCAAACCAATTTTAAAAGGGAAATTCAAACTATGTCTTAGAGGGCCATAAATTGTCCAATGGGTTGATATGGCACAGCTCCGTGCTATTTTAATTTTAGGTGTTTCTAAACTAATCTATGAGGGCCGTTCATTGTGAAGAACCTAATTGAAAACTACAAAAATTACTACTTTGTTTAAATAAATTTGATCCAACTAACTGAAATAGAGACCATTTAATAATAGGGACTTTTAGCATAATATCCAATGCTAGTCGTCTACAAGGCTAGGACCCAAATTCCTATTTGTAGAAAAACAACATGCTGGACCCCTGAAGGTCCAGCATGAACGCTATACGCAAGCCCAATTCGAAACAACGTATCAACTGGAGCGCAAAACCCTAGGATCGGGGCCTCGTGAGCCCAATTATAGGAATCTGGTGGCTAATATTGGGCCTGGGGTCCAAGTGAAACCAATTACAATGAGATATGGAGATGAAGAACTTCAAAATAACAACACATAAAGAAAATCCCAAGAGGCCTATACCCATGTACATTTATCGTTGCAAGATCAAACAATCACACACACCATTACTGAAGACTGAGAATTTGATTAGCATTCAACTTTAAAACACTCAAACTATGATCATACTCACATATTGACCATTCCAACCACAGGAACCAAATCTAGGCGAGACACACCAACTGTTAACCACTTTTATACTTTCAATATACTTCCAATTGTCCTGAATTAATTATTTTAAATACCTATTATACATAGAAGATATATACACTTATGCAAACCAAAGATTAATACTATAATCACTTCTTATGCTCATCCAATACCCCAAAATTAAAGTTCAAACCAACATTTAAACATGCTAATATACCCTGAAACTTTTGAAGGAAATCAGTACCAAACTGCTAGAAAACTACCAGGCTAACATGAGCTACAAACTAGCTATCAAACTCACAGCCCTTCAGTGCACTTTAAGTATTCAACAATTGAGGAAATCAAGGGGAAGGGGTGGATTAAGAGCTGACATATAAACCATTTCAAGAAATGGATTCAACTATAAACATACAGTAAAGAGAAAACTATAGCAAGTAAACACATTATTCCAACAAGCTAAAATACATCTCATGCTTCAACATCTCTATTTTTCTATTGATTTTTTTCAATCTATTTCACAGCCATCATGGTTACAGGAAAGTGTACCTGAAATGATAAAAATGAGTTAACAGAGAGGAATTAGCAACTAGACTTTAGCAAGGAATGAACCAATAACAAACAGCCACAGATTCAACGATGAAACCACAGAAAAGGACCCCAGAATTCAATGGAACAAAACTCAACAATTCAAAACCCAGAGAAATGCAATCTGAACAACTGATACCAAATCCTAATAACCAGGACACCCAAATGAAATCATTGACTAACTTTCAAACCATTTCAAAGCCTGGACAGGAGGTGAAAACTAAAATTGATTCAAAGATGAGAGACTTTCAAATTTCAGAGCTGAAATCCGATGGAACAGTAGCAACCTCTGAGTTCTGTATTTTTTGTTCTCTTCAAGTCTCTATGTATTTTCAGTGTATTTTTCAGTGTATTTCCTCTCTTTTCCCTCAATGTCTGTCTATTAAAATCTGTGTTTATCAGTGTATAGCAGAGTGTATGGCCAAGTCCCTCAAATCTGTGAATGTTCTGCATGTTTTATACCCAAAACTTAAACCTTTTCTTGCTCTTAAGAGCACTAAACACCTGTAATTTTAGTTTTTTAATATTTCCCCCATGTTCTATGATTTCCCAACTCTAAAAGTACTTAACATGTTGTCATTTCCACTACTGATACCCATTTTATCAATTAAACTCATTATTTTAGTTCCTTGGTTTGGGCACACCTGTATTTTAATTCTGGAGTGCCCTGACATCCAGTGCTGGCCTACCACTTAGTTCAAACAATTTTTTAAGTTCCCATTCTCAAATTTAACCCCTTAAATCCTGTGGTGTTTGTCTCTTAAATCTTTGAATACATAAAAACATGACAATCAGTTCTCCAAAACAGAATCAGTTAAGCAATCAGAATCAAATGGTCTCAACTTCTGAAACCTAAATGGGTTAATTATGGAATTAGACATAATCCTCACAAATGAACAATTCGAACTACAAATCTACCATTCTAAAAAAAACTAAATAAAAAGAAAAGAGTAGAGGAAGTTAATAATAGCAAAAAGAAATATAAAAGAATCATGATTCGGACACCTACCTCTGATTGACCCTGTCTTGAATTCAGCCATCCAATTTTGAATTTGAAGCTGAAATGGACCTTAATCGAGCGTTCTCGACTGAGAACACACAGCTAAGGTCGATTACGACCTCAATCCTTCAACCATGTACTCGATCCTGGGGTTTTGGTTTTTAGGGTTCGTTCATTCAAATCCAGGTTCGAAGGGTTCCAGCCTGATTCAAAGAAAAATAGTTGTGGATTAGGGACAAGGGGGTTAAGGGGGTTGTGTCATATTAAATTGAGACTGGTCTGAGACGGCGCTACCACCAGAAGGTGGTGGGGGAATGGTGGCAGCTACTAGGGTTCATAGCTAAGATTTGATATTCGAAACATTCTAGGGGTGTTTGAAGGAAACGGGGTTGGTATTTGGGATGACGATGTGGTGGTGGTTCCGGGGTGTAATTTTGGTGGCCATCGGAGATGGTACCACCGGACACGATGGAGGAACTGTTAAGGTTTTGAATATTCGAGAAGCTGGGCTTTGATTCGGGGAAAACTAGTGGTGGATTGGAGATGGGAGGTCAAGGCAAATCTAGGGTGTAAAAATGGAGGTCATCAGACGTTTGCTACCGGCGGAGGCAATTTCTGGTCGGCGGTTACGGCGGAGGACGGTGGGGTTAGGCTCCGCCTCTGAAATTGCTGAGAGACGGTGAGGGGGGTTCTGAGGGGCTGGGGTGCGTTACTCCCTTTTATATGGATTCAGGGATTGAATTCAGGTCGTTAGATCAAATGAGATCAATGGCTTGGATCAATTACTTAATAGAAACGACATCGTTTCTTTAAGTGGAGGTTTGGGTCAACTTTGGAATGGTCGGGGTCGGATATTGGGCGAATTTATGGACTGTTCGATTAAACCAATTCAACGGCTCGGATCAATTAAAACCCAAACGACGTCGTTTGGTTGAACAAAGAGATGGACCAGGTTTGGGGAAGGTTTGGGCCGGGTTAGGTATGGATTTGGCCGGGTTTGGGTTGGGTTTGGGGTGTATTTGGTTTGGGTTTTCCTTTGGGCTGGGGTTTTGGCCCAATTCTAGTTCCCTTCTTTTTCCTTTTTCTTTTATTTTCTTCATAAATTATGTTCAAAATTAAAACCCTAAAATTATAAAATCAAATTAACTTAAGAATACTAGTTATCTCTAAATAATAATTATTAAAAATAATTAAGTACCAAAATCACATAATTAAACCTAAGAATGCAAAGTGCATTATTTTTTATGATTTTCCAATTATTGTAAAATAAATAATTTACTATTTAACTCAAAATTATAAAATTAAATCCTAAATGCAAATGAAACCTATTTTTGTATTTTCTTATTAATTGATCAAATGAACATGCACGCACACAAATACAAACCATAACTGAAAGCCACGAAAATTCACAAAATTGTACACAGAGGAAAATTGTTTTATTTTGAATATTCTGGGAATAATTCGTCTAGGCAAAAATTACGTGCTCACACTAGACACCAATGTATAGATACTCGTTACCATGAATATACAACGTACTCGACAAATAGCAAATAGCAATTAAAACTCAACTCTTATTCCCTCAAGCTAAGGTTAGACCAAACACTTACCTCGAAGTTCTACGGCCAATTCAATCCTTAAGCGCCGCTTTTCCTTTCGAATTTGGCTTCAATTCAATCATATCTATACACAATTGATTTAATATCATCAATAATACTAATTACCAATCCAAATGCCTAAATATATTTTCCTAAACATTCTGCCAAAGATTATAAAAATCGACCCAGGGCATGCTTGGTCAAAACACGAGGTTCAAACCAAATTCCGATCACCCATTCACTCATGAGCCCGAATATATAATTTGCTTTCAAGTTCGACCCCAAAATGAGGTCTAATTCACGAAATATTTGAAAACCCTAACTCTACCCAATTCTCTAATTCTCTAGGAATTCAAATGATATTGATGGAAAATGAAGAAGACGAGTTAAGCAATACTTACCCAAGAAACTTTGGTGAAGAAATGCTCCAAGAATCGCTCAAAGGCTGTGGAGAAGAGAGGTTTTTGTGAAATGTGGGAATAATCCCGAAATGGGTTTTGTTTTGGGTCTTTAAAATCGCTGGGCGAAATTGCCCTTCGCGTTCGCGATAGGGGGTCGCGTTCGTGAAGGGTAGGGCTGACAGGCTATCGTGTTCGCGAGCGGAGGATTGCAAACACGAAGAGAAAAATGCCGGGGGTCCAAAATTTGGCATACACGAACGCGTGAGGCATTATGCCAACGCGATGGAAGAGGAGTGCAAAGCTTCGCGAACGCGAGAGCTTGCATGGGAACACGAAGAAGAAAATAAGGCTAGGCACTCAGGGTAAAATAACACTACGCGTTCGCGAGGGCAGGGATGCGAACGCGAAGGAGGAACAATCTGAAGCTTCGCGAACGCGAGAGCTTGCATGGGAACACGAAGAAGAAAATAAGGCTAGGCACTCAGGGTAAAATAACACTACGCGTTCGCGAGGGCAGGGATGCGAACGCGAAGGAGGAACAATCTGAAGCTTCGCGAACGCGGGAGCTGGGTCACGAACGCGAAGAAGGGGAAGCTAAGGCATCACGAACGAGGGTGAATGGGCCTAAACGTGAAGAAGGAATGGTCGGTGCACCTGTTGCAGATTTTCTGCAATTTTTCGAAGTCCAAAACCACCCCGACACCTATCCAAAACTCACCCGAGCCCTCGGGGCTCCAAACCAAACATGCACACTGACTCAAAAACATCCTACAAACTTAACCGTGCGATCGAATCGCCAAAATAACATCAAAAACAAAGAATTATGTCTTAAAATCCATGATTTCTTCCAAATTCCATAAAACTTCAAATTTTCCATTTTGAGTCTGAAACATGTCAAACGACATCCGTTTTCAACCAAACTTTACATAAAATGCTTAAACCATATATAAGACTTGTACCAGGTACCGGAACCAAAATACGGGCCCGATACCACCACTTTTTAATCAATTTTTATTTTTATTTTCCTTAAATATTTTCAGAAAACAATTTTTACTCAAAAACTCCTTTCTCGGGCCTGGGACCTCGGAATTCGATTCCGGGCATACGCCCAAGTCCCATATTTTCCTACGGACCTTCTGGGACCATCAAATTCACGGGTCTGGACCCGTTTACACAAATGTTGACCGAAGTCAAATTTAATCATTTTAATATCAAAACTTAGCAAAGTTTCACAGAATTTCATATTTGAGCTTCCAGCTATGCGTACGGACTGCGCACGCAAATCAAGGCGAATATAAATGAGGTTTTCAAGGCCCCAGAATCTCGGAATAGATAAGAAAATAAGTGATGACCCTTTGGGTCGTCACATTACTTATACTTGAAAATTAGTCAATTTGACCTAACATTATTTATCAGCTCAACTCAGTTAGTTGTATTACTCATATCAAGCATAAACACTTTAAACATTGTTGAATGAGTTCTTAAAAAATACGCATACTACACGTTCACAAAAAGGACCGAGAACTCCATGTCAGAGTCAAGAATCCCACGATAAAAAATGAGAGTTTTACATCTAAGTCAAGATAAATGTATGCAAATATGCCATCAGAATAAAGTTCACTTTGAACAAACACGCAACTTATATGCGGTCCAACAACGACCATTGAAGCTAAATATATAAGCCTTTCTTAATGTCTAATTGTATTATGACTCGGATCGATTATCCCGTAAATCTCAAATATCATTTCGGACATGTGTCCCTCTCTACTTGGAATTATGTTCATATACTCCAATTTAGATTCAAAATCCAATCAGATTGGACAAATATAATAAGATATATATTTATTTGGGATAAATAATCCCCCGAACTCAATGTCTTACTGGGATCAATACTCCCGTAAATTTACTGGGGTCAATACTCTTGTAAATCCTACCGGGATTAATAATCCGTCCGACTAAAAGTCTACGCAGATCAATCGATCCTATTTTACGCCCGAATGAAAAGGAGATGTCTTATTCATAGCGTTTAAAGTATATAAAAGAGCCCTCTTTTATTTAAAATTTAGATACCCAAAGGTGCAACTTTAGATATCGCACAAGTCACGATGCATCCAAATATATATTTTAAGTCTAAAAGATTAAGTATGAGCACTCAAATAATTTTCTAAAGTGCTAAGAAAAATTTATACTCGGATAAATTCCCTAAAATGCCAAATGATGATATTAGACCCGAAAGACAAGAGGAACAATGTATTATTCCCAGTCTTGGTTACAACCATTTTTGATTTAAAAGGGCGGGGGGTGGGGGGTAAGAAATCATCATCTAAATATATACCTCAGAGTCCCGTATGTTTTTCCTTTTCAGGAAATGGACCATATGGAAGGAATAATCAAATTCTCAAGATTTCATACTTCAAAGCTCTAATACTTGGGGGACTATATATATGGAAGGCAAATAATACTAGAAAAATCAAAATTCAAGTCAAGCCTAAGGTCTACCCAACAAATCGAAAGTTAAGAGAAATGTCACGAGCCAAAAACACAAGCCTGACTCGAAAACCTTTGAAAACATATTTGTAAATATAAACGAATATTTCAAAAAAATGTTAAAGACAGAATATTAGTTACTAGTAAAAATGCACATCTTTGTACTTACTCAAAAACTATTGTAACTGAAAACAGTTACGGATGAAAAAGCATTACCCTTGTATTCATTTGAAAACTGTTATCAATAAAAATAGTTATGGGTAAAAATTTATATCCTTATATTTAAAATTGTTGTAAACAAAAATAGTTATTCCCTTGTACTAATTTAAAAAAAAACTGTTGCAAAAGAAAAATAGTTACGAGTGCAAGCTTATATCGAATTTGTTAAAAGAAAAAACAGTTGCAAAATGAGTTATAGATGATACATAAACACATGTGCAATGTTATGAAAGTTCAATGTAAAAACTTTCTTCAAAATATTGTTAAAAGAAAAACATGTGAAAATTCCGATCTCTCTTTTGTATATTTACACCATTATGAAATTGAGACGTCTTCTTCATTAAGTGTTGTTCATAAAAGGGCCATCTTTTATAATTCGTGCTTGTTCAAAAAGTCAGGGAGTATTAAAGCATTTTTAATGCAAAGTTAAAGGGTAAATTAAAAACTCAAACATTAAAATAGACAGAAAATAAAGCCAAAATATATGTATATATCAAACTTTGCAAATATAAGGCAAAGATTTGTCTTCAAATTCCGAAACAAGATAGGGGTTGATAACTATGATTTTAACACGTTTTATGTCCATACTTGCCTATGCTTTGTGTATGAATTGCCACAAAATAGTCCTAAAATGCTTACAAGTTGCGCTTAATTGCAGGTTTGAGCAACAAGATGATAAATGTCAAAGATCGGCTCAAAACGGAGTGAAACCAGCCAAGTGTCAAACACCAAGTGAAGTGCGGATCAAGAGAACCTAGCGCGGACCGCACTGATTTACCACGTGGTCGCGCTAGGAGATTCAGAGAGTGAATATTTCAAGAACATCCTGCACGGTCCACGCTTGTAAAGATTCAGAGACCTAAAATTCAAGGCCAAGTCCCACGCGGCCCCGCTACAAATCAGTGCGGTCCGCGTGGATGAGATCCAGAGAGATGATGATATTTCCCAAGTCCTTCCACGCGGCCGTGTTCCATTTATATGCGGTCCGCGTCCGTCAGCCAGCGCGGCCGTGCTACCTTCATGCGCGGTCCGCGCCCTCAACTTCAGAGAATAGAAATTTGAAAGACCAAGAGCCTACGCGGCCCCGCTACATTTATGCGCGGTCCGCGCTGACCCCGTAGGGGTATTTTTGTCCACTTTTTCCAGCCCGATATAAATAGGACATTTTACCATTTTTAGGTGAAGTTTTTGTACATCTGATAGTTGCTGCGCTTGTGAGACATATGTTTTAGCCTATTTTGGGCATTTTAAGATTATTTCATCATAGATTATTGTAGTTTAACATTAACAATTAATTAATATGGTTGTTTCATCTTCTATTTCTTCAGTTTCTTCTTTAATTATATCTAGCTAAACCCATTATCTAGGGTTGTGGCTCAACCCTAGTGTGGGTAATTGATGGGTATTGCTTCTTAATGATAGATTGATATTGCGTGTTTGTTATTTGGGTTAATTTTATGGTTTAATTAAGGATTGGTGGTTGCAAGCATTGATTCTAGCTTAGTGGGTTTTGACTCATCTTGAGAAAGAGAGTCTATGACCCAAAAATTGACCCAATAAGGATTTGGGATGGACCCATGAGAAGTGGTAGTCCCAATTAACGGGTTAAATCTCGAGAGAGTAATCACCCTACTTGAACCCTAGTTGCTTGGTCTAATTGGCCTATCCAATTGGTCTGGAGAGAGTCAATTAGGCAAAATCGCTCTCTCTACCGAGAGGTGTGAGAGTGGGTACAATTGTGCAATGGTTATAACATTGATCCCAAATATTTCAATCTATTATTAGTAGTTTCTACCCGTTAGTTAACCACCTAGGTGATGCCATAACCCTAGTGCCGTCTCTATCTTAATTACAACTTAGAAAATATCCTTTTAGCATAATTTAGTCTTGTGTTTTCATGATGCATATGTTTACAGTGGACGGCGCGCCACACGATCCCATAATGCATAACATAAGTGGTCGGCGTGCCATACGATCCCATAATATAATTCATAAGTGGTCGGCATGCCACACGATCCCATAATATAATTCATAAGTGGTCGGCATGCCACACGATCCCATAATATAATTCATAAGTGGTCGGCGTGCCACACGATCCCATAATATAATGAAGAACACTGATAATCTCTCCAAAGGAGGTCCCATTAGGGATAAACATCACCATAACAGTTAAACCCGGCAAGGGTACAGCTAACAGCCCAACTATCCCGGCAAGGGAGAATACAAT